>JAXCGZ010019039.1:15000-107500 GCA_037179515.1 Halocaridina rubra
TGCGTGTATGTGTATGTATGTGTGTGTACTTTCTAATTATTTTCTTTCCCTGTGCGATTTTTTTTATAAAAATTATTAATTATAATAATAATTCTCTCTCTCTCTCTCTCTCTCTCTCTCTCTCTCTCTCTCTCTCTCTCTCTCTCTCTCTCTCTCTCTCTCTCTCTCTCTCTCTCTCTCTCTCTCTCTCTCTCTCTCTCCTCTCATCTTTAATGTAGGATAATTTAGGAATATTTAGTATAACGTGTATATACTTGGACTACGGTGTTGAAATTCCAAGTCATCCTACTTATTATTATATTCCACTTTATATTGTGTTATGAATAGCTGAAATAATTAATGAATAAAATATTACTATAATATATATATATATATATATATATATATATATATATATAATATATATATATATATAGTGAATAAATGTGCATACAGACAAGCTAATAAATAAATAAATATATGATAAATCAAATTTGTTTAAAATAATCGAAATATATAGATAAATATATTATTAATTGGATACCTATATATGTATGTGTGTGTGTGTATATGCGTGTGTATGTGTGATTACCTAATTGTGTTTACGGGAAAGAGCCCAAAGCTCGTATCTTCCCGTCTTCTGATCGGTTCCATTTTTAGACTTAGTGATACTTATTATACCTGTCCTTAAAACTATGGATTGAGATAGCATTAACTACCTCCTCGCTTAGCGAATTCCAATTATCAACTACTCTTACACTGAAAAAGTATTTCCTTACATCCTGCAAACAAGTTTTCTTACGAAGCTTCAAACTATGACCTCTAGTTCTAGAGCCAGCCATATCAAAATATCGATCCCTATCCACTCTATCATAACCAGGAAGGAATTTAAAGACTGTCACCATATCCCCCCTTACTCTTCTAGCTTCGAGTGATGGCAAGTCTAATCCCTCAGCCTCTCATCATAACCGAGATTGCGTATTTCTGGCACCAGTTTCGTGGCATGTCTTTGAACTTTTTCAAGCTTAGCTATGTGCTTTTTCAAGTGCGGATTCCAAAAGGGGGCTGCATATTCGAGTTTTGGCCTCACATATGTTACATAAATATTTCTGAACATTTCCTTGTCCATGTGCCTGAAGGCTACCCTTACATTTGATAAGAATGCATATGCTGCCCTTACTACGCCATTTATATGTATTTCTGGAGACAAATCTGCCAGTATGTTTACTCCTAGATCTCTCTCATTTTCTGTCTCTTGAAGTTGTACCCCAGCCACCGAGTAGTCAAGCTTGGGCCTTCTTGCACTTGTACCCATTCTCATTACCTTACATTTTGAAGTATTGAATTTCATTAGCCACTTTTCTGACCACTCATGCAGATTATTTAGATCCTCCTGAAGTTCTCTACCATTGTTCTCGTTTTTTACTTTCTTCACAATCTTTGCATCATCTGCAAACATATTCATGAATGAATTTACAGACTGTGAAGTCATGAATTATAGGCATACAAACAAGCCAATGAATAAATAAATGAATATATAAATAATATCTGGCTTATTTATATGCATTTTTTTCATTAAGAATTGGCAAAGTTAAGTATTTAAAACCAAATGTCACAGATGGAGTAAGCTAAAAGCCTTTACATATACATACATACATACGTACATACATACATAAACACATACATACATACATACATACATACATACATATACTTAACAGTTCTGTTAAGGAGAGATTACTTCATTAGTCTTATCTTTTGTTATTTTTTAATGTGCTTAGGTAAGTAGGCTCATTTATACCTACGTAGGCCTATGGAACAGATGTTTAGTTAATGATAGATAATTTTAAATTTAGCTGGGTTTAACTGGCTGGTCAAGGATTGTTTAGTGCTTAAGTTGGTTACTTAAAGACTGGTTTGAGATTAATTAAGGACTGACTAGTATTGATCTAGTTATATATATATATATATAGATTGACTAGCGTTTGATAGATTAATGCAGATTGGCTAATATATAATCGCGTTCTTTCATTATTGACAAGTGTTTAGTTGATTACTTAAGGATTGGTTTAGTGCTTAACCAGGTTACTTAAGGATTGGTTTAGTGTTTAATCTGGTTACTTATGAATTGGCTACTGTTTAATAGGTTACTTAAAGAGTGGTTAGTATCTCGTTATTACCTAAGGAATGGTTAGCGTTTTGCCTGCTTATTTAAGAATTGGCTAGTGATTAGTTGGTAACAATTGGTTAGAGACTAGTTATTACTCAAGGATTGACTAGTGATTAGTTGGTTTCTTAAGGATTATCTCGTATTTAAAAGGTTACCTAAAGAGTGACTAGTGCTTATTAATTTCTTTAGGGTTAGCTAGTATTTATTAAGATATCAAAAGATTGACTAATGTTTATTAAGTTTATTGAGGACTGGCTAGTGTTTTGGCTTGTTACTGAAGGATTGGCTAGTGCTCAGCTGCTTACTTAAAGAACATGTTTAAACATGTACTTTTGGCTTGGTTAGTATTTTGTAGACTAATAAAAGGCTAGGCTAGTATATGGCTAACTACTTAAGGCTAAGCTAGAGTAGCTGGATATATATAAGGGAAAGACTGTGGTCAGATGGCTTCTAAGGGCTAGGCTATTCGACTAATATATATAAATAGATTTATTATTTTTATATCTCCTACTTTTCAAGTTAATAAATAAATGAATATATATCTTTAATAGTTACAGTTTTTTATTATATGAGTGTGTGTGTGTGTGTGTGTGTGTGTGTGTGATATATATATATATATATATATATATATATATATATATATATATATATATATATATATATATATACTTGTGTGTGTGCTTATGTGTGTGTTCGTGTGTCTGTGTCATTTTTATGTAATGTACTCGTACATACCATTACTTGTGAGTTATTCCATCTATTTATATATGGTCATACCTCAGCAAATGAACAGACATTCCACCGTTGTAATAAATATATAAACCCTCTCAGAGCGAAGACAATATACCTAGAACAATATGCGTTCTAAGTTATTTTACAAAAGTATGTTTTACCTAAAAAATTTTGTATAATATATATTTGTAAGTTTAGTTCATAAACTTAATACTTTAAAACATTGTTATATATAATTTTAGAGAACTTTTCGAAAAAGGGAACTGAATATTTTAAATCTTTTAATAATGAAATCGCCCGAAAACTTGCTAGTTTTCCCTGACTTTACATTTTGGCGATATTGGGTAACAGTGAGTGACAAATGATCGTCTTGAAGTGAGTGAGGGGACAGTGGTTAGCGACCAAGATGTCTTCAAGCTGGCGTTTGGATTGGCGCGGTTCCTCTGGCTCCCTCTGGAGTCGCGGTAGTGGCCGTGAGAGCACCAAAGGTTCCGATGGACTCGATCGCTTGGATCTCTTAAATGGTGCCCGTCACATCCCTCCTTCAGGACACACCGGCGGAGGCCGTGAAGGAGGAAATCACGGGCGTCCTAACAGGCGCAAAGGACTCCGCAAAAGATTCCTTTCCTTGACAGAAGGCTTGGCTAGTTTTCTGACGGGGGACAAGAAGGAGAAAGAGGAACCTCCTCCTAAACACACAGGTGCATTTCGACCTTTTGATCATAACACGGATATAGATGTTGATCTGCTCAATTCCGGATACTGTTCTGACTACAGTTCAGACTGTCGTAGTGAGTATCGTCGGAAGAATAGTGATTCTAGTCTTTCGTCTTTCAAAGGAGGAGGTGGAGGAAGTAGTGGAAATGGAAGGAACACCGTCAAAGTACCTCCTTGGAGGAGTCCAGTACATGGAAGATCCTCTGGACGTGTTGTGGAAAGTGGTGGTTTGAAAACACCCAAAAACCAGGGATCTGCTGTCAAAGCCCCTCCAAGCCCCCCACCCAGAAGATATTCTCTATGGGCAATGGACGTTCATTATGACCACTACTTTTTCCCCGATCCCCTACGACCAAACGCAGCCGTCAACTATTCCCCACCATCTCCTCCTTTAAAACCGCCTCCACCCCCACCACCCATCCGATTCTTCAATTTGGCGCCACCCAAATCACCTATGTTTGTACGCCAAAGCTCTCCGAGACCACAGGCGCCATCTCCGGCTCTGTCTGCCATTTCTAATGCCTCCAGTAGACCTCGCACATCCTCCAATCATCGTTCTCAAAGCCCCTACAGGAGTGGCACGCCCCCTACTCCCAGAGTCTCGACGCCTCTGGAGGCTTCGACGATGCGGGGACGTAGTTTATCGGATAGCCGGAGTGACTCCAGAGGCGGTTCCCAAGGACCTGACTCCAGGGCTGCATGGTATAGACGTAAATCTATGGCACGCCGAAGAGCCCAGTCACGTTAGTATGGCAATGCATATATAGCTTTACATAATTATTATTATTATTATTATTATTATTATTATTATTATTATTTACCTCCCTTCTATAATGAAGCGTTTTATCACTTCAAATCAAACTGACTCATGCTCTCTATATATGTGATCTCGAACCCCAAATACTTGTTCTTAAATGCTCTTAATTCCTCGAGCTTAAGTGTAGAATTCCATGTGGAATTTTATATTCCTGTGGGATTGGCCTTTTAAATTCCCAGAGTTAATAAAAGTCTAATATCATGACGGTGGTCCTCACATATACACACGCAGATATATGTATATATATATATATATAATATATATATATATATATATATATATATATATATCGCATCATATTTATTGCGTCATATATGCGCATATCTATTAGTTATTTACTACTACGATTAACACTAATTTGCTTATTAACTGTATTTACTTTAATTATGCACTAATATGAAAATATGTGTAAAATTGAAGCTGACTAAGTTTAGCCTTTGCCTGTCAATGCAAGGATTATAATAATAATAATAATAATAATAACGTAATAATAACAGTAATAATAATAATAATAATAATAATAATAATAACAGTAATAATAATAATAATAATTATAATAATAATAATAATAATAATAATAATAATAATAATGCTATTTACTCTATTTGGGGTGCTATTGCTCAGTGGTAGAGCGTGAGAGTCGAAAAGTAACTAACACAGGTTCGATTCTATCGCGGAGCGTTATGAAGGGCACCCATCCTTAAAAAAAACTCACCAATAAGTCTGTGTCCATCCCCCATTCAAATTGGCACTGATTGGAACACATAAAATTATACTTATTAGATAATATATCTTTGCAAACTGTGGAGAATTATTCATCTTAATATCCGTGCTTTTTGTCTTTCGTAAAAGACAAACTTAAGACAATGGAATTCCGTTTAGAGTTCATAAATGTCTAAAAAGAAACTGCAAATGTCATACTTTCGAGTTTTTTTGTCTTTTATTTTATGGTGACAGTAAAACTCCCAAGATTTATGGCGCCAGAAACGGATCAATGGAATTTTTAGTTGTTTAAGAAAATCCCCCTAAAAAACCTGGATTGGGCCTTTATGGGTATCGCAAAGCCAAGGCAAACAAACAAACTTTTATTTTTATTATAACGACATACTTTATGCCTAGCAGTAGAGTAGAGAACGCACATTGTTTGCCATTTGATTTGTCACTATGAATCCGTATTCGAGTGGGGGTGGACACAGACAAGCTGGAGTAGGGGAATTAAGGCTGGATTACAGAGGAGAACATATTAGACAACATAGCGGAGAACGCGTGACCAGCAATATACTTAATACTAGATCATACAGGAGGGAACAGAACAGGTTTCACACGTGGCCAGAGAAATGATTTATTCTAGACAGTTCTGGAGTGCACAGAGAGTTTGGTGCATGACCAATTATATATTTAAAACTAGACAGTGCTGGGGGTGGGTGAGAATGACAGGTTTCATACAAGACTAGTACAAGACAGGCTTCATATGTGATCATTAACAATAATGCAAAGCAGTGCAGCTTTCCTTCGTGAGCCTTGACAGATTTTATACTAAGCAAGGCATATATTGTGAAGTACAGTAATATAAGCCATGAAATTTACTTGACACTTATTCCCCAAGTAACAGGTAACAAGTAACAATACTTGGAAAAATAGAAAAGTCTTCCTATATTGACTCAACCTAACCTAACGTATGTTAGTTTAGGATAGGTAGGTTAGCTACGTACTTTCATACGTGGCTCACTCGTGCATTGGCGATTTCGGTCTCCGTCTCTCGGATATACAATGGCCGCTTTGTGGTATTGCCTTTTTTTCAGTAATTAACCATAAATTTATTTGCATGATTTTTACCAAAGTATAAGTTTTCCTGAAGTGGGTCACGTAAGCTTCAGACATATATGTCAGGGAATTACTAATTGATATTGTATAAATACGGGTAATTGAGGGCTGCATGGCGAATCTGGAGAGATATATATATATATATATATATATATATATATATATATATATATATATATATATATATATATATATATATATTACTAGCTTCAAAAAAGCTAGATTACATGAATAACACAAGGAAACCCAACTAATGGCAAATTACAGGGTTACCAGGATCATATATGAACCTCAGCTGAATTTGTGTTATGAGGACTATCCGGCCCTTAAAAATTTAATTCAAGATCTAATTCAGGTCCTCCAAAGGCTAGTGACAAACAGCAACCTTTTATTAATATGGAAAAGCTGTCGATAAATATTACAAAGTAAAGAGGAGAACATCTGTGATGTTAAATATACTGCTTAGTTCTAGTTGTTAGCTTGAATAAAACCTGACCTAAAAAGTTGGCAGGCAGTGACATGCTGGCACTGAGTTTAGTCTAAGACATTTGTTTTGTCCTTCAGGGAGGTATTAGTAGTAGTAGAAGTAGTAGTATTAGTATTAGTAGTAGCAGTAGTACTAGTAGTAGAAGTAGTCTTAATTATGATAGTGTAAAAAAAAAATCGTGTATATTCATACTTGAACCAACAGTTATATTCCTTTATTTTTTTTTCTCGTTTTTGTAGCTGTACAAGGAAGCGGATGCGTGATTGGTCGAAGTGTGGGTTTGGTTCTGGAGAAAGAAGAAGGAAGCTTCGGCTTCACCGTCAGGGGCGGATCAGCCCACGAAGCCTCGAAGAGCAGACCTCTCATCATTACCCACGTCAGGCCCGGAGGACCTGCCGACAGGTAACACACACACACACACGCTTCAAGAGCTGTCAGAAATAATAATAACAATAATTATTATTATTATGAATAATTTAATACATAAGCAGACAAGACCATATTTTTATATTGTATAACAAATTATATATAAAAAAAAATCTTGGAAAGGAAAACTAAAAGGAATCCTAAGTTCTGAGGTTTTATATGCATGCAATCCTCCAGCTATTCGTATTTCTGAATTATATTTACCTGTAAATATTATTTTAGTTCAAAACAACACCTAAATTTCACTGATTAACCCTGGATGAGTTCTCAGAAGCGATTGTAGAGGTATAACGAACACCGGTTTCTAATTCATAACCTTTTCTTTAAAGCTCTAGCAAGTCTTATTGCTTATAACCAATTAGTTAAACCAACACAGTAGTTTCCACAAGTTGTTTACATGACACAGAAAATGTAATCTGCTCGCCGGGAAGATGGTTACAGATCTATCAGTATTATAAAGCGACGTATTCTGAAGTTGTTAATTTATTTTGATCAAATAAAACTTCGCAAAAACCAATGGATTTTCCTTTTAAGGATTTTCAACTAAACCAATTTTTTTTTTTATCATAGTGAGTGTAATGTATCCATCTGATTGCCAGGAGACATCAAATAAAGTTAAAATGGTTAGAGGGACTGGGATTTTATATCGCAAAGTTCTCGGTGCTGCATTTTATTGGTATCATTAATTGTATAAATAATAGAAGACATGAGTTAGTGTGTTATATTAAACTCAGAGTTTCATTAACAGGTCTGTGTTGTATTAAGTTTAAAGTTCCATTATCAATTCAGTTTGGACCAGTGAAGACGTCCCCATATTATGACAATTCCTCAGATTTTCCACTACTCGTTTTGCATTTAGAATACATGAGTATTATGTTTTGATACATTTTCACCTTGAAGGTGCCACAGCCTCTCATTCTGCATTGGTAAAGTATTAAATTTGATATTTCATTTTTTTCTTCTATGCAAAGTAGGTTAGTCACTTCCTGACTCGCATGATATACCACCGAGCTACTCTAGGTAATGTTCTTTAATGAATTATATATTTCTTGGCTGCAGCGGTCAGGTATGTGCATGACATAGGAAAAGCTAGTGGAACTTGTAAAGATGAGTAACCCTCAGAAACCCATGATAAGAGTTAAATAACACTATACATTGTTTGGTTTGGTGACTCACCCTGTAAATGTAGATAACACACCCCCTACAATTAGGAACGTGTATGTTTGTGTCTAGGTTAGGTTCGTTAGTTTATCAGATTTTGTTACTTGGCCATCATGTTTAGCTGGCCCCATGTTGTTTCTGGACAACAGTGGTACAGTTAGAACACTTTTCAGAAGGTAAAATACCTGTGAAAATGTCATGAATGTGCATAGTATATAACTACTCAAAAATTATCGGATCTTGTAAGGATTAGTAACCCCAGCTCTTAAATAATCTTGTAAATTGTTTAGTTGGGCTAGGTTGGATATCGCGTGAAGAATTGGGGCCAGACTTTTATCAGCGGCAAGGTTAGGTTAGGCTAGAATTTTAAGCCGACCGTTATCAACAGCGACCAACTGAAGATGACGAAACTCAACTTTACCCCACTGACGAATTAAGTTCTTCTTGAGGTCCTGGGTTTGGTTAGGTTAGGTATAGTGACATGAACTCGAAATATGAATAACCCTAGAGCATGCTGGGGTTACTCTTCTTTACAAGATCCGAATTATCATTTTATGCCCGCTCTGTATATTATATATATTTTGTAGCTGGCATATTTCATGGTTCCCCAAGTACAGTACAGTATATTAGTTTTTTTTTCTAGATTTCTAATGGGTTTATAAAAGAGGTTGGATTAGATTTCAATCATGATACAAAATATGTTATTTGTTGTTGCACTGCTTATCAACAATACAGAAAATGATAAAATCAATGAGAAGAATAGTCTTCCAGTATACAGGCAAGAGAATGTTAGACTTTTTTACAATCCTTTTTAAGGTGAATGATGTTGTTTGCTGTTTTATGTGTCACAGTTAATCCCCATTCAAATGGGGGTGGACACTAACAGGTTGGAGCGAGGGAATAAGGCTTTCCAAGATACGTATATTATTGAAACAAAGTACTGAGTAATATTTTCGCTCATGTCGAGAAATTGCTCCTTGAGTGCCTAATGTAGATGTTTTGTGTTCATGTGTAGTTGATGTTATCAAAAATATAATCTTTAAGTTGTTAGTCAATACCAGCATTTGCTAAAAACAATCACATATTACCGGTTTGTGCATCATTATTAATCCTTGTTCGAATGTGGATGGATACACACAGGCTAGAACTAGGGAATTATGGTTAGATGTATTTCCTGAATCCAGATTTGGGTTCAAACACGATATTGTTACATCCCAAGTCGAGTGCTCTACTACCGTCTGCGGTCATCAGTTAGTACTATAGAAATGTCTATTCTCATTTTCTGTACCTTAACTCTGGATGTATATGTTGTTAGACCGTATTGGATGTACTGTATATGTTGTTAGACCATATTCAGTTTCTTTTGTATTTCAGGGAAGGCACCATCAAAGCAGGCGACCGTCTAGTTGCTGTAGACGGTAAAGATTTGACTAGATGTTCCCTAACCGAAGCTCAAGATACTTTACGGCGAGTCGAGAGGGGAGCCACTCTTACCATAGAGTAAGTATCTTTGTTTATAAATGTATTTGTTCTTGTTTGTTGCAGATTGCATTGTTGGATGGAATGCTATTGCTTGCCGTTTTGTCTCGTTATTAATTCCCCATTCGAATGGGGTTGGACACAGATTGGAGCTGGGGACTTATAATGGATTCCCTTCCAAACACCCCTCTATGAGTTTGAAAATAGGTTTGTCAGTACTTAGGCCTCCGCGTGTAAAATTCTTGCATGTTTTATTTGATTTTCTTCTCAATTATGAGAAAGAATATATTGTGGAAAGAATACATTTGGAGATATTCATGTAAAATCCTATTTAGTAAGTAGTAATTAATATGGTTTCCTTTAGAAGTACTATTTATTGTAATTTTCTATAATATGAAATACAATGGAGGAGATCTGATCAGGGTACTTTTGATTATTATTGCGTAAAGATAGCATTCTTCGTCTTATTGCATGTACAGTTTTAATATACAGTTTATTCCCTCATCAGATTTCAGCTGTAGTATGTTACAAAAAGTAATCTCTAATATGTATACCTTCCTCACCTTTCAGATACGATGTATCTGTTATGGAAAGTGTGAGATCTTCAGGAGGCCCCCTATTGGTAGAAATAGAAAGGGCCGTGGGTACTTCTTTGGGCATAACACTAACCCATGCCCATCCTGAACCAAATGCTATTATTATCGAAACCATAAAAACTGCCAGTATTGCAGAAAGGTAACAAAATACATTCAGTAAGGTACTACTGAATTTAGTAGACCCTGTGGTGAACTAATACTGATATTGTTGTTAACCAGTTTGTGTTACTAATAATCCCCATTCAAATAGGGGTACACACAGAGTTAGATAGAAATGAGATCTTTTAATAACAAAGTACAAATTTGTAATTTAATGTTAAAGATATTGACACGTGATGACAATGCATAAATCAGATAACATTTTAAAGGAAGGACCGAGTGTAAGACATCCTTGGAGTAATAATGTAAAAGATTTTATTCTCTCTTTTTTTCAGGTGTGGTGCATTAGCTGTTGGTGATATTGTTGCAGCTATAGATGGCACTCGGCTGGATCAGCTAACAGTAGCCGAAGCAGCTCAGTTACTGAAAACAGCTCCTGGGTCTCATGTCACTCTGGAAATTCTACCTGGCCCAGCTACTCAACAGAGGATGACTTTTAGGAGAGGTAAAAGAACTAAATATATTCTCTCATTAGTGTACAGAGACTCCCCAACTTATAAACGAGTTAGGTTCCAGAAATCTGTTCGTAAGTAGAATTGTTTGTAAGTTGTTTTTAGGTTAAAAAAAAATACTGTACAGTACTTAGGCTAAAGACGCTTAACTACTATAGTAAGCTTAAAGTATACAGTATTAATACAAAATAATACAGTAATAGTAATGTAGTAATAAGTACAGTACAGTAGTACATACATTAATACAGTGAGGATATAATGGGTAGGGTTTCTGTTCGTATCTGTGAATGCTCGTAACTCGGTTGTTCTTAAGAAGGGGAGCTTCTGTATTTAGAATACAAAAGACGTGAATGTTTTGAATATACAGTATTGTCATTTGATAAAATTAGCCTTCTTTTTCTATGGCAAGATGTGTATTACAAGTAAAATGATAAAGAAAAATCTCTAATAACTGCATAAAATACAAAAGGCTGAGAAGTGTATGAAAATACAGTGTCTATATTAAGTAACATTAGGCTATTGTGTCATGGACAGATACCGGTATGTAATATACCATATGCAGTACAAGATTTTATGAAAAATGTGTAATATGTGTTCTTAATTATTTAATTCTCTTAAGTACGATCCAATATAGTATTCTTAACAGATGGTAGCTATATTAGTGAAGTAAAGTACTCATGTTGAAGCCAAGGTAAACTGGGTAAACTTGTGGCCTGTATCTGAAATATAGCATTGGCGATGATTTGATTCACTTCACTGTATACTTGTTGTTTACTTTTTTATGTGCCACTATTAACCCCCGTTCGATTGGAGGTGTACAGATAGGATGGACCTTAGGAAATGGCACTACAAACGAATGTTTTACGATTAGAGAGATGTTATCAATCTATTTTTTTATATATCTAAGATAACCAGATCTTGAATTGGTTAATATCGTAAATTAATTACTTATTTGTTTGTCAGGAGGTGGTGTAGCCTTTCCCCATATATATGGTGGAGTAGGAAGCAACAGTAGTTACGGGAGCACAAGTGGTGGAGGATATTTATCAGGTGGCTCAAATTACAATACCTTGACCTCACGTCCAAGATCTGCAGCAGCAAGGAGGGTCAACCGACGTAATAGACCCAACGATCGTGCTGAAACAGGTAAACTGCTCTGTTTAAAGAAACCGTCACTTTGGTTCACAATAGTGATGCATGTAAGTGGCATGTCAATTAAGCTAACCAACTGCAATATAAGGAATAATTACCATCTGTTGATAATTTAGACTGACAATTTTTATTTAACGATTGAATGTATTTCTCTCATGGCATTTACAATATTTACCTTTGGGAATGAATGCAAAGAGAAGGGGATATACGAAGGTGTGATTGTGCCAACAACATTATATGGAGCAGAGACTTGGAATTCAAGAGAGAATGAAAAGAACAAGTTGAATGTAATGGAGATTAGGTGTTTGAGAGGTATGATAGGTGTATCTAGAATAGATAGAGTAAGAAATGAGGATGTCAGGCAGAGAACGGGTGTTGGAATGAAGCTGTCGGATAGGTTAGATCAGTGAGTGTTGAGTTGGTTTAAACACATGGAAAGGATGGGTGATGAATGAAGACAGTGTGGAGTGCAGAAGTGATTGGAGTTAGGTCAAGAGAGAGACCTAGAATGAGATGGATGGATGGCGTGAAAAGCACTGAATGCACGTGGAATGTTAGTGCGTGCAAGAGATAGGAATGAGTGGAGGAAGATTGTGCATTTATGACGCGGCCCAAAGGGATTTCTCGCACCTGCTAGCTCAGTGAACTGTGATGGACGGGTATGAGGGAAGTTGCCATGTGATGAAGCGGTGTGGGTAAACCTGCTGCAGCTGTCGGGCCTCATTGTAGAGTACCCTTGCCCACGTACCTTGTGGATGACCCAAGGAGGGTGGAAGGGGGGGGAGATTTGGCAACTCTTTATCCCAAAGGAGTTGAGAGAAGTGGTTGAGGTGTGTGTGGATCGTGGTGAATGCGTGTTTCTTGGCTAGGCCACCCCCCTTACAGGGGGTAATGAGGCATGTGTATATGTATGTACCTTGTTTCCTAAATAATTAGTAATTCCTTTTAGCAAAATACTGACAATACAGCATGATGCTTACTATAGGAACGATCTTTTGATGGATGTAAATCAAATTGCTTTGTACAACACACTGAGAAAATGGGGTTGGAAATCTTTTTCTCACAAAGAATGTGTTCTTAGTTGCATACTTCAACTTTGATTGCAGGTCATGCAAGCATGAAATTCCCTGCTCCCCATCCCAAAAATATGAACTAATTAATTTGAACTTTTAATTTTGTTCTAAAGTTTTAAGTGTCACTATTTATCCCCATTATAGGGATGGACTCGGATACAATGGAGCTGGAGAATTAAGGCTAGATATCTTTCCTAATGCCTCATCTCTTTCCCTCAGGCTCTCTCTCATCCCATACAACTGGTGGTAGTGCCGGCGGAATAGGAGTATGCCATCCGGAATGCCTTACTGTGACACTTGTAGTTGAAGGCAGGGGATACGGTGTAGTATTAAGGCCACCTCCCCATCCAGCTGATCCTGACACTGCTCTGCCAGTTATTGCCGCAATAGATCCAGGTGGATCGTGTGACAAGTAAGTTCGAGAACTGTGACTTAAAGGTATATTTATAGTGGTCTTTTAATTATGGCTCCAGTTTGTAAGTCTATTTTTTAGTTTTTTTTGCTACATATTAAACTTTTTGTTATATCTTTATTGACTAAAATTAATGTTGTTTGGTTTCTTTGTATATAATTATTAATATTCTTATAGTTTATTGGCTTCATCATGGCAAATCTCTTCTATGTAGATTGCTGACATGATCTCATAAAACATGATTGTACATATTTGAAGAGATCAGTGTTATTTCTTTTATAAAATTCCTCGTCATTCTTGTACTTCAGTCTATTACCCATTCTTATAGTCACACTTCCTTTTCAGATGCAGCGTGATATGTGTAGGAGACAGACTTATGGGAGTAAATGGTAGAAGTGTCTCAGGTCTTGGAGTTAGTGAAGTGACACAAATGGTTGCTAATTCTAGACCAACAGTAACATTAGATGTTGAATTTGATGTTGCAGACTCTGTAGTCCCCTCGTCAGGCACCTTTGCTGTTAAGTTAGGAAAGAGACATAATGGTCTTGGCATCACGCTTACAGGTATGTATGTCTTATAAAAATGAATAATCCGAGAGCACCTTGGGGTTACTCTTCTTAACTAGTTTGCCATAATGCATACATATACAATGACCGTATTCCCTCTTGTAATGGGGGGTGGCTAAGTCAAAGCAGACATTTATCAGAAGATAATATTCTTCAGTTACTCCTCTTAGGTCCTTAGGGATACCATAATATGTAGTATTATTATATTTTAACTTAAATATATAATGGCTGCATTCTCCCATATAAGAGAGGCTGTCCGAGTCAAAGCAAACATTCACCAGAAGCTTATATTCCCCAATCACTCCCCTTAGCTCCTTGGTGCCATAATACTATATACATACTCTTCAAGCAGGTAGAAGAGGAGGATCAGGAGAACCCTTCCTGATTAGTGAAGTTGTCAGAGGGTCACCTGCGCACCGATCGGGAACTATGCAGCCTGGAGATCGTCTACTAGCTATCAATGATACACGTTTAGAACATCTCACTCTGGAAGATGCACGTGCAATCCTGCAATGCTGCGATGATATTGTTACGCTCAGGGTACAAAAGGACGAGTTGTATTCAGGTAAGTGAAAACTTTGTATTCTTTTATTGCTCACTTTTTAAACACGCAGTGATTGGAACGTTTGACTCGGGAAATGACAAACCTGTATTAGATTCCATTGTGGGACATTGGGAAGGGCATTCAGTAAAAGTTCCCTATCTTCAACCTGTCTGTGTTTATCGCTATTCAAAGGGGAAGTAAAATGGCAAACAATAACAACAACTTGGTATATATTTTTTTATGATGAGTCTTTTTTGTTATGTTAATTAATATGGCCCAAAGCTTCCTAAAGAGTAAACTAACAATAATGTTGATTTTATCGCAAGTTTGCAACTGTCTTGGCTATGGGAATATCTTGTGAGTGTGCCATTAGAGTAGAATATAAGGCACAGGGGACCGGTAAGACTGGCAGTCTTCCCCGTCAAAACTTTTCTTCCTACAAGAGAGCAGGATCTTTTTATTTCCTGCTACAGTACTTCATTTTTGGTACAGTGTTGTCCATGTTCTTGGTTCAGTGGTATATGGTGTTCTTGGCACAAGAATTATGGCTGTAAGAGGACAGTTTCATCTCAATAGAAGCATAGACTTGTGAGATGTAGTTTCACTCATATGATATATTTAAGACTACACAACTAGTAGCAATTCCAAGTAGAATACTAACCTTTGGATTTTATTTTAGTGGACATAGCTTTTGATTCAAAGTGGCTGAGTCAAAGTACACATTCACCAGTCGTCAATACACATCGATGATCCTCCTTGAAGATAAAGGGTTGCTACATCTTCCACCCACAAACCTGCTTGGATCATCCACAGCATAAGTGGGCAAGAATCTTCTGCTGTAACAGCCGCATATTGTTTACTTCCACCTTTTGCAGTATACGGCATTTTGTAAACGAAAACTTAATCATTAGTCTCTTAAAGTAACTTGACTTATATTTTTATTACAGAAAGTGGAGGATTAGTAGTATATACAGTTGAACTTGTTCGTCACGGTGGTGCCCTGGGTATAACCATATCAGGTAGTGAGGAACCATTTGACCCTATTTTTATCGCTGGTCTTGCTCCAGGTGAGATATGGTCGTAATATTTTGATATATTACTTTCTGTTATGGCGTTTCTTAGCATTTAGTGTTATATGTAATATAGCTTCAAATTTGTAAGATTTCAGTTTCCATTTACCACTCAATTTATTGATATTTATAAAATTTTTGATATTGCAGTATCGTTTGGGTAATATATGTGATAATTTCATAAACACATATACGGTAAATATATTCTTATGTTTTAAACATTTTTTCATTCCAATAAGGAATATCTTTGGAATCCAGTAACGAATATTGTCAGTATACAGTATAATAAAAGACAAAAGCATGTGTTTGTGGCTCCAGGGGCCGGGGGAACAGGGTTGGGCAGTCTCTCTCTCCTTAACACAGTTTCCTCTTCTGATACAAAGTAATCAAAGGAACTGGAGATAACATGGACTACAATGAAATCCTAATCCCTAGTATTCATTATTTAGATTGCTAATGTCTTCACTAATAAGCATCACGCTTATTTAATAATTGAAGATTTCTTGAAATTTAAGCCCTTCTTTCCATCAAACTATTGCTAGCTTTTTCCATGTAATATTGGATTCATGCAATATTTTCAGGTGGACTAGCCGATCGCACTGGCGCCATTCACATCGGTGATCGTTTGCTTGCCATAAATGGTGCCTCTTTGCGTGGAAAGCCTCTCAGTGAAGCCATTCTGATGTTACAGAACTCAGGAGATACTGTCACTCTAAAGATTTCAAGACCACGAGACTCTGGTATGTAAAATATATATTTTCCTGAAAATTTTGTGTTTTTATTGTATATACAGCCCCCTGAGGGAGGAGGGCTGGAATACTTCCTCCTTGTTCCCCTGCGTGTCGTAAGTGTCGACTAAATGGGGCTAAGCAAGGGGATTGGGAGTTCCCTCCTCTGTATATTCTCTATTCAAAGAGTCAGAGCATTTTGCTTGACTCAGCCACACCCATTATAAAGGGACAAGTGGCTCATGTACACATGTACCAGTAGTAGGTTTGTTTGCCTTCTATTATTTCTATTATACAATATTTATTGTAACTTACAATACTACACACAAAGATAATTGCAAAAACAGATATATATTACAATTGAAAATATATGCAAAAATTTTTAATGTTGGCCTGCGATTCTTATAGTTTTGGTAGGCTTATAAGGGTTCTGGTATTATTTTAGAAGGACAGATTCGTTGAGTGTTTGGGTGTTGGGGGACCATGACATACATATACTGTGGCTGCAATTCCCCTTGTAAGGGGATGGCCAAATCAGTGCACATATTCACCTGAAACTAATTAATTTTAAACATAAGAAATATCTATTATAATAACATATTTGTCTTATGCATTCCTTCTGGCTGCTGTGTATAATAGATCATTTGCTATTTTAGGGCTCATGTTGTTTTATATTTTTATTCTTATTACCTTCTGCCATGAAAAGCTAGGTGGTTTTGATAAATTTATATTGAGAGAGTATATTTTCTCCAAGATGATATGTCCATATTGAACAATCCTTGTGATACACATTTCTTGCATGAATAATTATGAACTCCAGAGTCTTATGAAATGCATTACCCTTGCCTGAAGGTATAGCTATTTGTGGTTTATACTGGAGAAAATTAATACAATTACCAGGGGGACAGCGCAACAATCACAGTGAACTAGTTTGACCAACTTCCCAAGAGACCCTCTTCCTACATATACACCACAAGTACATTGCTTCATAGATGTGAATTTATTTTGACATTTTTTTTATTTTATTTTATTTTTATTATTATTTTTTTTTAGGAGTACCCAGTGAAGAGCTAAGTAGAGAAGACTGGCTTGGGAGATTTGGCCCTGCTATACCATCCGTAGATTCAGCTGTGGAATCATGGGACAGCTCTGGACTTGATCCTCCTCCTGCTGGCTCGACCCCTGCTATGTCTAAGAGAGATTCTGGCTCAGATATCGTGTTCAGATCAGGTAAAGGACTTTGCTATAAACGACACACCAGGCTAAATTCCTATTTTCATAGTTACTGAAATGTACTTCTGTATGGCAGGTTTTATATATTTTCGTCAGAACTATTCCATCATGTTGTGTGCCATTTATGTGTCACTAGTACTTCCCATGTGAGTGGGGGGACGCAGATAGGTTGGAGGTAGGGAATTAAGGTTGAATGCCCTTGCTAACACCTCACAGTGGGCTCGATGGAGGGTTTGTCACTTTCGGAGTTGAGCGCCCCAAACACAGTGTTACTGCTCTCCCGTTATCTTATAGTCCATATATGTACTTTATTATCCCTGGTATTTGAGAAGAAAGAATTCCACCTTTGTATAGCTTGTCTGTTATAGATGGTGGCTAAAAGAGATATCTCTAGTTGAATACTGCCCCCATATATCCTACATATCTGTAGATCCATGGATCTGCTGATGGGGGAGAAAAAAAAACTGCATTTTATTGCTTGTTCATTGGAAGTGCTGACAAAAAAGGTAAATTCCTGGTGATGGGAGAGAAAACTTCTACTATTGTATTCTCTGTGTGTCATAGAGCCGCTTGAATGCAATCACACATATACCATGGCTGCAATGCCCTCATGGAGTTGCCGAGTCAAAGCACTACATTCACCTAGAGTTAATATACCTCGATCACACCTTAAAAGCACTTTGGGGAGTGAAAGAAGGACGTTACCATCCTCTCTGAAATTTAAAAGAACTGTAAATCGAAAGCTGATGATGGGCAGCAT
Source organism: Halocaridina rubra (assembly GCA_037179515.1). Taxonomy (NCBI): domain Eukaryota; kingdom Metazoa; phylum Arthropoda; class Malacostraca; order Decapoda; family Atyidae; genus Halocaridina; species Halocaridina rubra. The sequence goes on from JAXCGZ010019039.1 coordinate 33,538, forward strand.
ATGATGAAGCAAAGCTGACTCCCATTTGTTCAGTTGGGGCCTTGTTACTGGCTTCAGCAGAATGTGGCATCATGTAGCAAAATAATTTGCTTTTCAGAACGGTATCTACACTAGCATACCTTTTATTACCAGCCTTTTACAACATTTTATTTCTCTTGAACAGTTATTTGAGTCATTTTTAAAATAGCACACCTTTTTAAGTAGATTTTGGCACCGTTTTGTTTGTCACATATAGACCTTCTTCAAATGGGAATGGACACAGACATGTTAGAGCCAAGCCTGTTAAGGCTTGAGTCCCTTCCTAATGCCCTGCGTTAGGATTGAAGACCTTAGTCGCTTCCAAACTTGCGCATTTAACCACTAAGATTCTGCACCCCCTTTAATATATTTACTATTAAATCTGTGAACTATTCTTTGTAAAATTTGGAGACTGTAGTAGCATAGTTGTTAGAATACTTGACTTGGAAGGTGACAGACCTGCCATTGAGCCCACCACAGAGTGTTCGGAAGAGCATCCAGCCTTAATATCCCAGCTGAAACTTGGCTGTGCCCACCCCCAATATGGGGACTAATGGTGACACACAAAACTGAGATTGAGAGGCTGTTGTTACTGTATCATTATTATCACTATTAACCAAGGAGCATTTTGTCTTTGGTTGCCGCAAGTGTTCTAATGATGCCTTTTTAACAGACTGTGGCAGCACAGTTCGTCGGAGGGCAGGTACAGAAGGAAGGGAAGAAATCAACATTATCGGTGAGACTGAATGTGCGGACACTAATAGGAGAATAATCGAGGATGAAGTACGTGACACATGGCGGTCGCCTTCTCCACCACCTTCCATTGATAGTGGGCAGTCAGGTGAGAAATCAGTTGCCTTTTTTTTCTTATTTAGAAATAAGCATTTTTCAGGCTATTGCAGTTGATCATTCAAGGTATTTATGGAGGACGAACCCTATTCGTCAATTGTATAATGAAATAGGTTTAATTGTTAGAATCAGACAATTTCTATAATCATACAAGAATGATCACAGTAGAGAATTTTTGATAGCCAGTGTTGAGGAAATTTCCTTAATGCATGGTATAGTATTATACAAATAGGTAACAAATACTCGTAGCAGAGAAAATTTGAAAGCCCGTGTTGATGAATATCCTTGGATTATGGTATAGTATTACACTAATAAGTGGCAAAAATACAAAGCCACTTATAGGCCAAGATGTTTGACGACTTTCAAGGTCCAACATATACACTGACTATAAATTAATAAATAGAACCTTCCCAACCTAGTAACTTCAAGATAAAGACTTTGTTTCTCTTGTGTTTACAAGTCACCTTGGGCTTAGGTAGCCCATAACATGGTAATTTAAAAAAACATGTCCCCAATTCACTTTCAAAATTTATGATTGAAAGTACTGGTAAGCTGGAAAATTTTAATTTCTTACTGTGTGTACTCTACAAAATAGGATGGACAGTGGATTCATTTATATTTGTGGAGATATTTTTAGGATTAATTCAAGCTTCAGAGCAGCATTCTATTACTTCATATTTACCTGTAAATATTCTAACTTCCCTATAGCAAAAATTAGTAAATCCAAAAATATTCATCTCGAATTGCATTTTAAATTTAAAATAGTGAATAGTTTGGAAAACTTTATTTTTATTCGAACGAAATCCTACTCTTGGATGATAGCAGAGCTTAAATTAGAAATACTCATTCTTAAGATTATTTCCATCAATAATAATGAATCCAGACCCTTACTCTTTCATGTGATATAAAGCCAAAGATTAAGGTAAAGCTACGTATGTATAAAATGTAGTGGCTGGAATGTTTTATTTTAATACTTGTATTTGTGGAAAGACTTGCTTATTTAGAATTTTGCTTTATATTTTTGACCCAAAGTGTATTAGTTTTTGAAACCCATTGACTTCTCGAGATTATATTTCAAAATTAATGCAGTAGGCGTATTCAGTTTTAGACATTTGAATTTTTTTTTTTATGAATTGTACTATTTATTTTATGTAAACTAATTGGAATGGCATTTAGATATTTTGCAAAACAAAAATGTTTAAAATAAGTGCACTAAATGCATGGAATAATGCATCCCCTAGGTAAAATTCCTTTTCATGTTTGTTAAACGTACAGTGTCCAGGGCATGCATACCCAACTTTTATAACCGCTTCAAGTTGTTAGTGCATTCTTTTAATTTGATTATTCCAACTTTATTGCCAAATTGCTCGAGCTTTTCCAATTTTATTATTTGTGAAAGTAGCGATTTTTTTTGAGGCTTAAGGCATGTTATTTTATGGATTGCCAGAGGATAAGACCGACTGGGACAAGATGATTGCCGACCTTAACCAGATAAGCGAGAGCTGTGGCTTGCGAGATCGCCCTCAATCTCCCACTGTCATCTTTCCCCATACAATAACAGGTGTGATTTTATGTACCTATTTTTGTGTATTTTATTTATACAACAATATGAAAGTCACACTTGCACTTGGTAACAATTGCCTCTACAGTTTTTGTTATATTTCTGTGATATCATTAATATTTTGGTTTACCAGCAAAATGCCCCAAAATTTTCCAATATTTCCATTGTAATTCTTCTTTTTTATGAGCAATAGCAAACATACACGAATGAATGAAGGCTGGAATGGAAATTATAAGGCAGCCCCACATAAAAAATTTAGTAACACTTGATTCAGATGTGTACTATTAGTTTTAGTCCTGGAGTGCAGTGGTCAGAGCACTACTCGGGAAATGACACACCTTTGATCGACCACACAGGAAGGTCATTAGGAAAGGCATCTAGCCCTAATTCCCCAGCTGCAACCAATCTGTGCCAACCCCATTTGAATGCAATTAATAGTGACACAGGATGGTAAAAATAAATACAGTACTGAAGATAAAAAAATAAAAAAATTTATATTTTGAATAAGTAAAAATGTCTACAGTAAACATTTTAATGAGGGAAAAGCATGATTTATGTGCTTTCTTTATTGAAGAAGAGTGGTGGGCCTTAGAGCATACAAAAGTACTATAATAACGATGTTTTTAATCAATACTTTTATAGACACTGAAAATAGTGGAAAGCTTTTCATTCTAGATATCGCGTACATTATGGTTAATTGAAATGAGACCCAAATAATGTATAAATTTTACTTACATTTTATCCCTGTCTTAAACAGAGAATGCCATACAGAAGAAAAAAGAAGGAATTATGAGCAATGGTGACATTCCTAATGGAGAAGGAAGTTCTAATATCGATGCTACACATTGTCACACACTTTCGAATAAGAGACGCCCAGTAGCTGCAGTTACTCACACCAATGGTGTGGATGTAGAACCTAAGGAGGAAGGTATCTACTCCATTAGTAATGCAGCTCTCACTTACACGGCCACTTATGCTAGGACTGCGTCACCACCTCGTAAGTAATTAAAAGACACATTACTTGAAAGAATTCAAGTGATTTAGAATAATTTGATTTAATATACAGTATATCTTTTTTATCTTGCCAGATTTTCATTTTGGTGAAGAAATGAATAATATAAGTAAATTAGGAAGTACAGTATTCTATATCGAAAATTATATTTACTTTATTATAACACCACATTGGCTGAAAAATATTGGCTTCATATTTTCAGCAGTGTGCCAAAATCCACGCATTTCATGTTTTATTATTATTTGGAAAAAAAAATTATCTACAGACTGTAGATTTCTGTTTATTGCTGGTTCACATTGAAGAGTGGAATATTTTCAAAATAAGAAACTTTAAAGGAAATTATCTTAATAATATTTATAAAAGGGGAAGTTTAACAGTATCAGCATTCTGTTATTTTATATACAGTGTACTCAGAACACTAATGTAGTGAGTGGATCAAATATTAGAATAAATTTTAGGCCTAGTGCCTGTTTGCTTTCAAAGAACTGGATAAAACTTTAAATCTACTTGCTGGTATGCATTACTCTTTTGTGTTATAGGAAAGAATAATAATAATTTTTGTAACTGTACATCTGATAGGGAAGGGGGATATGGTGATCAAAGAGCTCGACTAGGGAAATGACAATCCCCTGTTCGAACTCATTGATGTGGAAGGGCAACTTAGGGTTGATTCACACATATCAATGTCATGTCAGTTCAGTGTTAGTGAAAGCCTTGACACTTCAATGACGTCTATTTACACATATCCGTAGTGACACACCTGAAGCAGCAAGACAGCCCACAGTTCAATATAAGTAGTTCATTATTCATTCATTTTTAACCCTAATGCCTTGAATCTTTAGTTACAATTGTGGGCACACTCTTCTGACCTCATCTTTGGAAAAAAAAAAATTTAAATGGATATAATGAAATACCCACTTTGTTACTACAGTTATGGCAATGCTTAGTTGGCTGCATGTTTGGAAAAAGGTATGCAAGTTGATTCATTAATTCATGTTCATAATTAATGCTCCATTTTGTGTTTTCTGAAAGCTGGTGGAGGGAATGTTTACCAGGTGACGTTGCTCAAAGATCGTGTATATGAAGATTTTGGCTTTAGCGTGTCAGATGGTCTGTATGAGAAAGGAGTTTACGTAAATCGAATTCGCAAAGGGGGACCAGCAGACAAGTCGGGAGTACTGAAACCTTTTGACAGAATATTACAGGTATGGTTATGTTAAAGTTTGCTCTATGAAGTAAACAAGTTTCTCAAACCATATAGTGAAGTACTTAGTATTGTTGTTCATGCGAGTTACATCATTAAAATCATTTTTACTAAAAGCACTGGCTTAAAGAAATCATTATTTTATTCACAAAAAACGCAGTATTTTCTAAGGAAATATTACGAATATAACTATGAATGTTTAATAATCGTAATGGTGGTAGCAAAGATTGTGAAAAAAGTAAGGAATCAGAACAATGGTAGAAAACTTCAGGTAGATCTAAATAGTCTGTATGAGTGGTCAGAAAAGTGGCCAATGAAATTCAATACTTCAAAATGTAAGATAATGAGAATGGGTACAAGTGCAAGAAGGCCCAAGCTTGACTACTCGGTGGCAGGAGCAGAACTTCAGTAGGCTGAGGGAATTAGACTTACCATCACTCGAAGCTAGAAGATTGAGGGGGGATATGGTGTCTTGTACCCATTCTCATTATCTTACATTTTGAAGTATTGAATTTCATTGGCCACTTTTCTGACCACAGACTATTTAGATCTTGAAGTTTTCTACCATTGTACTCATTTCTTACTGGCACTACAACTAGAGGTCATAGTTTGAAACTCCGTAAGAAAACTTCTTTGCAGGATGTAAGGAAGTTTGCTCAATCCATATTTTTAAGAACAAGTATGATAAGTATCACTAAGTACAAAATGGAACCGACCAGGAGACGGGAAGTTACGAGCTTGGGGCTCTTTCCCGTAAGCATAATTAGGTAATTACAGTGGTTAAAAGTGCTCAACTCTGGTAGCAAACCCCTGTTTAAGTCCACTGCAGAGCATTAGGATTACCATCCAGCTTCAATTTCCCATCTCCAAACAGTTTGCGCCCACCTCCATTAAAACAGGAATAAATAGCGACACATAAAACGGTAAACAATAATGTAACCGATGCTTCTTTATTATTATAGTTACCTCTTCACTATGATATTAATTTCCTTGTAAGCATCAAGTTTAATTTTACAATAAGAAGACAATGTGTCTTTAGATTTATATTTTTGGGTGGTAATTTTCTGAAAGTAGTTTATATGCCACCCATTCCAATAAGGGTGCCATTCCATCAGGTCACTCTGACATAACACAGATGAATGCACAAACTACCGATTTCCATTCTCTCTAATGCCTTTCTTCCTTGCAAATACAAGTGTCGACCGGGCCAGGGTGTAATGTGGGCATTATCCAGGCTTCCACATTATCAGAAGAGCCTGGATGACTCCTTAAGTGATGTAACACAATACCTACATACACATTATGAAAGATTGCACTGCTTACCAAAGCACATACAAAATACACTCCCTGAGAGCAATGTAGGAGAGCCTGGGATCAGCAGTGGCCTTCCCTAGGGACTTTGGGCTGCTCGATCAGATAGCTTAGTAATAATAATAATAATAATAATAATAAACTTTATTTCCATTTTACAATGGGTATTCGTCAGCCAGGACAAGCCCCAACCCCCCACTGTGATGTCCACCCACAGCAGTTCCTGCCAGTAAACAGCTTAAACTCTCGGTCTTGGACGGGGACCGATCTTTCGACCTCGTGAATGCGAAGCCAGCGCGTTACCACTGTACTAGCCAGCAGGCTAGGGAACAACCAGGAGCGTCAGTTTTATATATCCTTGGAAAACTTGTAGAAATGTATTTTAATAGTATTTTATTTTACAGTAAAGTTGCCAATTACTGTTGTTATTCCTTTAACTGCCAGGTCGAACTGCCATTAGTCCCTAAGAAAAACCACTGCTAATCCCGAGCTTTCCCACAGAGCTCTCCGTTAGCGTACATTGTGTTGTTGGTGTATGTGGTTGTAAGCTGTGCAAACATCAATAATGCATTTGCTTGTATGAAGTGCTATGCAACAGCCTGGACAGATACCATTAACGGAGTCACCCAACCTCTCCAGATAGCTTAGAAGGCTGGGAGGTGCCCACAGTGGCTTCACGGGCATTGAGTGACTATATTAAATAGCAGGTTAACTAGGTATGGATATGCTTGGGGAGGCTAGTTTGGGATGGGCCAGAGAGGGAAAAGATGACCATATCTGTGTATGATATTCATGGCTAAGTGATGATTTAATGTTCTTTGGATTGTGTAGGTATCCAGCCATGTGGTGAAGTGGCTAGTGTTGGTATGTGGAAGCTGCAGCAAATAGTTATATGCATCATGTCCAAACGGTATTTTAGTTTGTTGCTATAGTTAGTTGTAAGCAGTGTAATCTACCGTACCACATGAGTTACAATGCTGGATAGGGTTCACTCTTCGAGTTATCCAGCCTCTTCTGATAGCTCAGAAAGACTGGGTGGTGCCCAAATCACAGCCTAACCAGGTGAACTCTTGTCTCCACAGGGACGGGAGGATTCAGAAGGATTGTGTGTGTAGCTGTGCATCTCATTGAGGGATTAGATGGAAAGGGGAGTTGACTCATTATGGATATGTTTGCAGAATCTGGTTTGGGGTTGGCAAGGGGGAAGAAATGACAGTGTATGTGTGCTATTGTATGCTAGTTGTGTTGATTGTCCTTGATGTGTATGGGTGTTCTGTCATGTAGTTTAGTAGGTGAAGTTGCGTTGTGGAGGCTGCATTGAGCGTGTGCTTTTCATGTGAAGATGGCCTTTGACCTGCTATGTAGCTTGTGTGATGTTTTGTATAGTTTTTTGTAGTCAGGTCAGTTCCATTTCTATACTCATTGATACTTATGATATTTGTTCCAATCAACTATTCTTACACTAAAAAATTAGTGTCTTACAATCGTAAAAATAAGTTTTATTACTTACCATCAAACTATGACCTTTAGTTCTAGTCAGTTATATCAAAAGTATCGATCCTTATCCACTCTGTTAAACCATGAAGGAATTTAAATACTGTCACCATATCCCTCCTCATTCTTCAAGCTTAAAGTGAGGGCAAGTTTAATTTTCTCAGCCTCTCCTCATAAGTGAGATTGTGTATTTCTGGCACCAGTTTCGTAGCATGTCTCTGTACTTTTCCCAGCTTATTTATATGCTTTTTAAGTGCAATTTCAAAAAGTTTATGAATATTCAAAATTTGGACTCACATAAGTTAAATAAATATTTCCCAACATTTCCTTGCTCAGAAATATTTGTGATTATGTAAGGCCTCAGCTTGAATATGAAGCACCCTTTTGGTATTTGCACTTGACTAGAACAGTCCATATGTATACAAGTTATTATATTGGTAATATAAAGAATCTTTTTAATATTGTTTTTTTGTGAATTTCTTTGCAAAGTTATATCAGTAACTATTATTATTATACTGATACTAGGAATTATTTTTATTTTTTTTATTTTTTTTCATAATATAATTGTATCTTTTAAAACAGGTGAATGATACAAGAACACATGACTTTGACTGTTGTTTAACTGTACCTCTTATGGCTGCTGCTGGAGATCGCATGGTGTTAATTGTATCTAGAAATCCTCTTGCCAACCCTACACTGGACTTCTCATCAGACATAAATCCACCAGCCTGGAATGATATTGATGAAGGAGATGAGGAAGAAATTATTGGGGATAAAGAGTCTGCTCAAGACCATGAAACTTACTCTTCTGTCACACCTTCATTTACACCTATCCCTACAATATTGAAAACTCTCTAAGCTATGAAATATATTCAGTATGCAACTTTTCACTCTAGTAAAGCTGTTAACAATACATATAAAGTACGTGTTATTTTACATATAATCTGATAATATAGAGCACAAATCTATATTGCAACCCGAAAAAAGTGACTTAGTGATTTTACTTTTTTTATACTTTTAAACTGAAAAGTTATTTACAGAGTACAGTGCAGCAATATCCTCTTTCATGTAATTGAGCATAATATAGTAGTAGTTATAAAAGCTTTCATTAAAATAACTAATACAGTTTAGTTTGAAAGCTAATATTTGAGTGCCTTTTTTACATAATAGTGCAGTGAAACTATATATATTTGTAAATATTTTTAATACCTTTATTACATTAATCAACTGAGAGTATATATATATATTGTATATAAAGAAATAGAGCAGGTTTTCTTGAATTAATACATTATTGTAGGGCCATTTAATGACAGCCCTCTTTAGTGGCTAATAGTAATAGGATCCTAAAGGAATATTTATAATGAATAGATGTTTTTTATGTACTGTCACTTTTAACGATTATCTTTGGGCAAATCTTATCAGCAAGGAAGTATCAGATCGGTTTTGTTAAATTAAAAACCAGAAATACTATGTCTGATACCAAGGTTCAGCGATTACAAATAAATAAAACTCTTTGCAGGTGTTGGTAAAACATTAGACATGACGTGGATTTATGAAAACCAAAGCCAAACTTGTCTGTCTTTTGTCAAAAGGCAAAGATGTGACACTATGCCGAACACTACAATATGGTAAACTTTTAAAAGCAATATCACAAAGTTTTGATCAAGGTGTAGAAAAATCCTGTAGAAAAGCATGATTTCCCCAAGCATTTATACTGGCAACCTTAGCCTATTTTTCAATTCATGTTTCAGGTGAATATGGTCTTTGTATATTGCAAGTACGAGTCTGTACTGCCTTGTTTGAAAGGAGTTATCATGTGATTGCATGCAATTTGGGGTTATGCGTTTTTACCCTAGTCAAATAACGATGTTTTTTAAATGCCTTAAAAATGCAACTTTATAGTAATGTAAAAATGTTCCACCTCCTCTGAATGGTAGTTAATCTTCCATGATGTGTCTTTTAAAATGAAAATTGTATTTTTGTAGTAAAAATTATGAAAAAAATTGAAAAGGACAAGAATATACATCCTTAGCTACTTAATTGTGTTAGTATCCTCAAAATATGTGGCAGGTAAATTATGAAAATAATTTTACAGATCTGTGACTAGGGTAGCACTAATTTTTTGCCGTATTTTATCACTATTAACCCCCATTCAAAATAGGAGAAGACACGGACAGGCTGCAGTTGAAGAAATAAGGTTGGATGCCCTTTCTAACTCCCTGCATTGAGCTTGAACATAGGATTGTCACTTAAAAGAGTCAAGTGCTCTAGCTACTGCACTACCACAGTCCTCTCATGGCTAATGCTACTACTGCTAACTATATCGACTTTTTATAATAAAATCTGATGCTCAGAGTATAATAAATACATTAATAAGGAAGTGCCTCTCCATAAAACAAGTGACGAATTTCCTACATTGTTATTTACAATTGCAAATACCATGGAGATATGTACTACTCTCTAGTCCTGTTGTCAGTGAATCTTTTTACACATTAATGTATATGTGCACTATGGATCAGTCTACATGTATATCATCCATACGGTGATTTGAAATTGCCATTAATTGTAATACTAAAGAATTATAGCATAAGGTGGATTTTCTCTTGAAATAGGATGTCTATTGTCGTACAGACGTTATCCTTTCACAGAATAATTAATAATTCCATGCTAAGCATAATGACCTGCAGTAAATTCTGAAGAAATTACAACATACTTATCTTTTTCATAAACGATATATGCTTCTGAATCTAAGCGTCACCTATCTAATCACTATGGCAAGTACTCCCATTCTGCCATGCATGTATAATTATGACTTTCAAGATATGCCAGGAGGGAGATTTAAAACAAATGTAGATAATTGGATGGGGATTGGCTGTAATTACCTAACTGTACTTACGGGAAAGAGCCCAAAGCTCATAACTTACCGTCTCCTGTTCGTTTCCATTTTGTACTTAGTGATACTCATCATACTTGTCCATTAAACTATGGAATGAGTTAGCATTAACTACCTCCTCGCTTAGAAAATTCCAATTTTCAACTACTCTTACACTAGAAAAAAAAAACACATCCTCCAAAGAAGTTTTCTTACGAAGCTTCAAACTATGACCTCTAGTTCTAGTGCCAGCCATATGAAATATATCTAATCCTATCCACTCTGTCATATCCATGATGGAATTTAAAAACACCCTATTCCCTCTCAATCTTCTAGCTTCAAGTGATGGTAAGTCTAATTCCTTCAGCCTCTAATCATAACTGACATTGCGTATAGCTGGCACCAGTTTCGTGGCATGTCTTTGAACTTTTTCCTGCTTAACTATGTGTTTTTTTCAAGTGCGGATTCCAAAAGAGGGCTGCATATTCAAGCTTTGGCCTCACATAGGGTACATAAATATTTAATTACATAAAAAAATAAACCACACAAACACTGAAAGCTGTACCATTAACATAAGAAATTATCCAAACCTTAATAATCGTTAAATTAATAACTTGGTTTTCTTTCGACAATATACAAGATCGCAACTTTTCTACGTTATTTGGCTTACTTGATACTAGCAAATTGACAAAATTTGGATTAATAAAAACTATTCAAATGTCAATCATATTGATGAAAATCACAGTTAAGCTATATCACTATGTGTGACAATAAGTAGTAAAGATTAGTTTTAATAAAAATTTTACGTGCTCGAATTGTTTACGCACGTCACATTGTTTATTTGGGATTGGCGATCTTAGTAGCGAGAACTTAATAAACTTATATAAAAGCTATAAAACTTCAAAATTTACATATTTTGCAAATAGTGATTATATTAAATCATATTTGAATTATTATATTGTGTATTTTAATGTCAACTTCCGTGTAAATTATGAAGAATATAAAGCAAATCTATTTTAAAATCTGGCAACGCTGATTTTTCTGTGATCTTTAAATTTTATGTAAGTAATTCAGATTTTATTAAGAAAATATCTAATGAAAAATGCAAGAAAAAACTTTTATTACTATATTTATTATAATTTAGCATATCTATATTATCTGAATGGTATAGATAATTCGTACAACCATTAGAAATAAAAATATTAGATATTTTCATGACTTGAAACGAGAGACCAACTATTTTAATATTTAATATTAGCTCTGCCGTGGTCGGAGAAACATGTAGAGAACATTCGGGTGTGGCATTACAAAATCCTGAAATAAAGTTCTGACTTTAGTGTTTAGCCTGATATTTAGCAATGATAGAGAACGATTCACGTTTATTGTATTGTATGATTTCAGTAACCAAAACTGATATTATAATGAGGTTTAACAATGAATGTGTTCATTCCATAATAAAATTACAATTTGCTGCGTTCTTATAGTGAGAAAATAAAAAATAAAAAAATGTATCAAGAGAATATATACGTACAAGTAATTTAAAGATACGCATAAGTAAACCTTTGGTATATTTTAGGATATTGGACCTAAGTTTTTCTTTGAATCTGTTTTGGTTAAGTAGATAACTATTAATGATATGACATGGAAGTGTTTTAGAGTTTAGTTTCTTAATTGTTGGCAGCTTTTCCTACCTTCCAGCCTTAACCCCCCCCCAGCTCCATCTTATCTGCGTCCACCCCCAATCAAGAGGGGGATTATAAGTGACAAAATGGTAGACACATATTGTCACTGTTTCTTTAATTAAGTTATTTAAGCAGATTTCTCATTCATTTACTATTTTTACAATTTATCTATCTATCCATCTATCTATCAATCTATATATATATATATATATATATATATATATATATAATATATATATATATATATATATATATATATATATATATATATATGGACAAACACACATGCACACACACATATATATATATATATATAATATATATATATATATATATATATATATATATATATATATATATATATATATATATATATATATATATATATATATATATATATTATATATATATATATATATATATATATATATATATATATATATATATATATATATATATATATATATATATACTACTTTTGCTATTAAAAAAAAAACTGCTATTTAAGGATTTAGGAATGCTGCTAAAAGGATCATTATAAAATTCCTATTAGTAGGGTTTATACTATTTGAACTCTAAATAAGTAAGGTTAGGTGTGATTTGTTTTGAATATATATATATATATATATATATATATATATATATATATATATATATATATATATATATATATATGAATCATTTTTTTACCCCGACCGGGACTCGAACCTAGGACTTATGAATACTAAGTCAAGGCGCTACCACTACACCACAGAAGGTTAAAAGGAACCCAACCTTATAGCTTATATCTGCTATACTTAGGAATGAACGCATTCTAACTGAATGCCACTATGTTCATATTACAGATTCCCCAACCTCACTCGTGGCTTCATTTTAGCATTTAATTCAATTCCCAATCTCATTCGGGCCATGAAATACAAATAAGCACATTACATATGTGAAAACATGAATCATTTTTTTACCCCGACCGGGACTCGAACCTAGGACTTATGAATACTAAGTCAAGGCGCTACCACTACACCACAGAAGGTTAAAAGGAACCCATCCTTATAGCTTATATTTGCTATACTTAGGAATGAACGCATTCTAACTGAATGCCACTATGTTCATATTACAGATTCCCCAACCTCACTCGTGGCTTCATTTTAGCATTTAATTCAATTCCCAATCTCATTCGGGCCATGAAATACAAATAAGCACATTACATATGTGAAAACATGAATCATTTTTTTACCCCGACCGGGACTCGAACCTAGGACTTATGAATACTAAGTCAAGGCGCTACCACTACACCACAGAAGGTTAAAAGGAACCCAACCTTATAGCTTATATCTTAGGAATGAACGCATTCTAACTGAATGCCACTATGTTCATATTACAGATTCCCCAACCTCACTCGTGGCTTCATTTTAGCATTTAATTCAATTCCCAATCTCATTCGGGCCATGAAATACAAATAAGCACATTACATATGTGAAAACATGAATCATTTTTTTACCCCGACCGGGACTCGAACCTAGGACTTATGAATACTAAGTCAAGGCGCTACCACTACACCACAGAAGGTTAAAAGGAACCCAACCTTATAGCTTATATCTGCTATACTTAGGAATGAACGCATTCTAACTGAATGCCACTATGTTCATATTACAGATCCCCCAACCTCACTCGTGGCTTCATTTTAGCATTTAATTCAATTCCCAATCTCATTCGGGCCATGAAATACAAATAAGCACATTACATATGTGAAAACATGAATCATTTTTTTACCCCGACCGGGACTCGAACCTAGGACTTATGAAATGATTCATGTTTTCACATATGTAATGTGCTTATTTGTATTTCATGGCCCGAATGAGATTGGGAATTGAATTAAATGCTAAAATGAAGCCACGAGTGAGGTTGGGGAATCTGTAATATGAACATAGTGGCATTCAGTTAGAATGCGTTCATTCCTAAGTATAGCAGATATAAGCTATAAGGTTGGGTTCCTTTTAACCTTCTGTGGTGTAGTGGTAGCGCCTTGACTTAGTATTCATAAGTCCTAGGTTCGAGTCCCGGTCGGGGTAAAAAAATTATTCATGTTTTCACATATGTAATGTGCTTATTTGTATTTCATGGCCCGAATGAGATTGGGAATTGAATTAAATGCTAAAATGAAGCCACGAGTGAGGTTGGGGAATCTGTAATATGAACATAATGGCATTCAGTTAGAATGCGTTCATTCCTAAGTATAGCAGATATAAGCTATAAGGTTGGGTTCCTTTTAACCTTCTGTGGTGTAGTGGTAGCGCCTTGACTTAGTATTCATAAGTCCTAGGTTCGAGTCCCGGTCGGGGTAAAAAAATGATTCATGTTTTCACATATGTAATGGCCCGAATGAGATTGGGAATTGAATTAAATGCTAAAATGAAGCCACGAGTGAGGTTGGGGAATCTGTAATATGAACATAGTGGCATTCAGTTAGAATGCGTTCATTCCTAAGTATAGCAGATATAAGCTATAAGGTTGGGTTCCTTTTAACCTTCTGTGGTGTATTGGTAGCGCCTTGACTTAGTATTCATAAGTCCTAGGTTCGAGTCCCGGTCGGGGTAAAAAAATGATTCATGTTTTCACATATGTAATGTGCTTATTTGTATTTCATGGCCCGAATGAGATTGGGAATTGAATTAAATGCTAAAATGAAGCCACGAGTGAGGTTGGGGAATCTGTAATATGAACATAATGGCATTCAGTTAGAATGCGTTCATTCCTAAGTATAGCAGATATAAGCTATAAGGTTGGGTTCCTTTTAACCTTCTGTGGTGTAGTGGTAGCGCCTTGACTTAGTATTCATAAGTCCTAGGTTCGAGTCCCGGTCGGGGTAAAAAAATGATTCATGTTTTCACATATGTAATGTGCTTATTTGTATATATATATATATATATATATATATATATATATATATATATATATATTCTTTTTTTTTTAATACGTACGCAAGGCAATCGTCCTAGCCCTTAGTAGAACAGGGAGTTCGTGACGTAAAATCGAATCCATCTCCATCCATTATTTGCTCGATGTCCGAGAATGAATATCGAGATAATATACGTCCGTATACATACAAATATAATTTTATTTATTTATTTATTTATTTTGTTTTTAAAGATTGGATAGTTCATTTTAAGGGGATTTCTATAGCGTAACTGATTGAGTGTGCGACTCGGGACCACGGCTTCAACTCATCACTATCCATCGCAAATTAGGATCAATGGAGACACATGAAACGTATAAAAAAGATATAGCACATTTTAAGTTAGCTGTGTGCATTATAGAGTAATTTCTTGAGTTAGGTGAATATGCTGAGCTGAGGAAAGGCATGCTTAATAATAATAATTATATTGTCTAGAATATATTCGAAGACAATATGTTTCTACATACGTATATGTCTTCATTTGCATGCCAGCTCTCGAGTTAGAATTCTGATTCTTCATATATCATGAAATTAAAGTGAAATGCATATATTTTTTTCTGATAAATGAGAGAGAGAGAGAGAGAGAGAGAGGAGAGAGAGAGAGAGAGAGAGAGAGAGAGAGAGAGAGAGAGAGAGAGAGAGAGAGAGAGAGAGAGAGAGAGAGAGAGATTTATCAAATATAGTTATGATTTTAATTCCTAATACAAGAATGATGCCATTAGGTTTGAAAACCAATGTTAATAATGAAGTGAAAACAACAGCCTCAGTCATCTTTATAATGAAAGTCATTCATTAAGCTTTTATCACATATTCATCATCTTCATCATTATCATCGCCTTCAGTGACGTGCAATGCAAAGTCCTCGTTGAAAACTCCGCTAATCATTTCATTCGGGCGTTTTCACTTCTTTAGATCTCTATGAATGTGTAGCCTCTCGTCTCGCAGTTCTCACCCAATAAGTATGTTTAAGAAGTTCTTTTAAGTAGTAATTCAAATGCACTTTCATGATTTGACTGACCTCTCTTTATATATGAAAGGAGTTAATAAAGAGAATTATTATCGCTATAAGGAGCTTGCTTGTGACCCCCCAGGGTAAGTCATATTATTATATTTTTTTTTCAATTTTTCTTGTCACATTTATCTCCCATTCGAATAAGAGTGGACACATATAGGTTGGAGCTGGGGAATTAAGGCTTGTGTGCCTTCCATACTTGCTGTGGTGGGATTAAACCCACGTTCATGCTTGCCTCTTCCAGAATCACAGAATCACCACTCACCCTCTGGGTCCTCCATGACTAGCGAGATCTTCTTCCACACCTGGATAATGGGGCAGGAGCATTATCCACTATGAGGAGACACTTAAGGGGAAACTAATTTTTGCTTGTTACTCATGTTTATACTGGGCAAAATTGGAATAGCACATCTTCAAAATAATAGTAAATAAATACGAAATGCACGAGCGAGAAAAAGCAAAAAAATAGTTCAGATTAGTGACTTAGCGACCACCTCTGAGGCAGTTTCCCACATGCTGTCATGTGCTTCAGTCTCTCTTCACACAGTATTAACCCCAACAACAACCAGGGGTTAGCTCTCCCCCTTTCTCCTCCCTCTCTTACCGCTTGTCACCTCCTCATTACCACCCCGCTCGTCCCAGTATGCCTGTTGCCCATCGTATATAGAGTGAGTAGCTAGGGGTTGGCTCTCTCACTTCCTCCTCTTCTCCTACCGGTTATGTCATCTTTGTTTGTGTTTGCAGATAGGGGTTCGTTCTCCATCCTCCTCCTCTTCTTCTCCTACCGCTTAAGTCTCGTGCTCACCTCCCCCACGCACATCCCAGTACGCCTGTTGCCCACCACATAAGGGTGCGTTAATTTTTTTTTTTTAAGTACAGTATTTATCTGTACAATCTTTTATACTGTACACTATTTGTATATTAATATAAATAACTACAGGTCTTTCTGCTTTGCTATGTACTTATAAAATATGTTTTACTTATCTTATATCTTTGGCATAGTGTTTTTATGTACGGTTGTGGAACATATCTATGCCTATTATCATTATTCCTTATGGAAATTGATTGTTTACATTACACGGAAATTGTATTACCCGTGCCTTTTGAGAACCTATCCTTGTGTTGTTCCAAGAGGTGAGTGTATTTAGCGAATTCCTTAACATAAGAATCCGTTGCTTTTTAGCTGGAACTAGCCGCCTTTCCATGTCTAATGACACTATGAATCCCAGTTCGGTGACAAGTGTTCAAAACAGCTTCTGCTGGCTTTAAAGTCTTCAAGTTTAGCACCACTAGAATTCGAAAAGTTCGCTACGAAATCATGGTGGATTTGCAAAGCCTTAGCGGATATTATGGCCTCGCTAATACTATCTCCAACTAACTGTTTTTCATTTATCCACAACAATAATAATTTTTCTACCTATTCTATTACTGGCGACTATTTCTTCGTTAATATATTTACTCCCTTAGCCACATCAGCCGCCTTTAAGATCTCTTTATTCTTTAAAATAGTACATTTTCATGTTTGGAAATTATTTCTTTCTTCGTTTCCACTGTTATGCATCTGGGGTGATTGACGCAAAAATCCTTAACACTTTTAACTTTCTTAGGAGCCATAGTAAGGGCTATATTAAATGTAAAAAAATGGAAAATAAGCAAGAACTATGATAAGATCACGAACGAACCACACAGTGCGGGCACCAATGCAGAACTGAGAGCGGCAGAGTGGGAGACAAGGTGGCTTGGCAAATACATTTGTGTTCGTGGATTGGGGTCAAAATTTGTTCGTGGGTTGGGGTCACCTTTGTATATGAAGCTACTAGCAAGTATCCTTATCTTTGGCCCAAACATCAAGCTCACTGCTTTAACCGTCTGTCAAGATGAAAAGTGATGTATGTGTTATTTTGATTATGTAACCCAGTTTCTACTTTGTTCCTATACTCAGACTTGAGGAATTTGTAGTGATTAACAAGCCATAACATCGCTCTTAAAGGTAGGTTTCTTAAAATCATTTATATTATTATGAGGTCTTTAATAAGAAACATTGTAAGTCTTCCAACTTTATATCTATTACTTGATTAGGTATGTAATAGTGGACTTATGTTCGAAGCTTTTCTATTTTCGTTTTCATTACCTTCTGTCTATATGTGTGAGTGGGTCAATAAGTTGTGCCTTGAGCACATTATTGATATGTCATATGTGATGTAGATTTAAATTCTGGTCAGAAGCAGTTGATATGTTTCATGTTTCTTTTAAGATTTGTATATTGTAACATATTATAAGGGTTTATTATCATTTTCATAAATACAGTATAATTTAGGGATGAAGTTTTTCCTAGTTATAGGAACACTTATTATATGGCCATATATTTTTTTTATGTGTAACACCGGGACAGGCAGAAACTGCCCTCAACAATAAAGGCCCGGGAACGAGAAAATACCAAAACGAAGGAAAAGAAAAAGGTTAAGGACAAGGCAGAGATGAGGTAATGTCACACAAAGGAAGACGACAGACAGAAATAACATTCAAAGTAAAGAGGACCCAGAGATATGGAGGACTAGGCTCTGAGATGCCAATAGATCTGCTTTTTGAAGGATGAAAGGTCATAAGAATTAGGAAAGACAGAAGGAGGAAGAGAGTTCCAGAGTCTGGAGGTAGAGTGGAAGAAGCAGTCGCTGCGCTGATTAATCTGCGCGCTACAAATCTCCACACAGTACCTGTAAGATGAGGCCGCTTAGCGAGTGTTATGTGGCCTCGGCAGTGGGGGAGGGATGCAACTCGACAACTCATCAGAGCAGCGATGGAAGTAGTAGCGATAGAAAAGAGAAAGGGAAGATACTTTATGTTGATAAATAACAACAGATACTAGCTTTCTTTATTGAAAACAATGTACAACACCAAAAGTACACTATTAACATTGGAAATTTCAGTTTTAGAAGTATAAGTAACACTCCCACTTCCGTATATGACCAACAATGAATTATTACTTTTCTTAAAAACACCCACAAGAAGGACTTGATGAGGAAAAAATATATATTATATATTTCTAAAACTCTTGGAGATTATCGCACTTACATTGAAGAGAGAAGTATATGTAATACTAACTTCGCCATCAACACTAAATATGTGTTATTACAAGTTATCTAGACTGAAAAGTTCGTGACACATATTGGTGTTAGTTTTAGCTCTCAAAATATCACTGAATAAAAGAATTCTTCTTGAAATATCAATAGAGATATATACGGTATGGGAACGAACGAATGACTATATAATTTTCAGACTTTAAATTGTTTTTAAACAGCAACGATATTATTGATGTGCTCTGAACATTCATAAACTATCAAACTGCCATAAACATTAAACAATATTTATTTTCTTTAACAGCATGGACGGTAAGTGGACTGCTTGTGGCAGTCTTTCATTAAAGTCACATATCAGGCTGTGCAAGGTTTGGAGAGACAATAACATTCTTTCTCTTATAAAAAGCGAGATAATGCTATTAATTTATGTTGGTTCTAAGTAGTTAAAGCTGTTAAGACAATGATTACCTCTCAGGAAATATTAATCTGATTTACCCAACGTCATTTTATATGATAATTTGTATAATTTTCACGAAATGAAGCCGCTTTATTATTGGCTAATAAATGTAGCTCTTTGTACATATCTACCAGTTTACAGTGTCCAAACACCTATTAAATCAGCACAAAATCTGCTAGAGGATTTATATAATACACCATTTTTATAATGCTTTCCTAAAATACCCTGATACAGACACAGATGGGAAAACTGACATGCTTCATAAGTATTCTATGACCATCAAAGAAGACAGTAGTTAAAATCTCTACTTTTTCAAATTAAAAGAAGGATGCTTTTCACTGCACAAATTATATATAAATTCTAAGTCTTCTATGTAATTTTCAAAACTGCTACTTTTGATTCAACTCGCATTTATAGCTCATGAAATGATGCCAGGGCAGTGGTCCACTTCTTATGTTTTATGCATCACTATTAAGTTTCATTATGGGGGTGGAGAGAGACAGCTTGGGGCCGGGAAATCAAGGCTGGATGCCCTTAGTAACACTACGTGGTGGGCACGATCATGGGTCTGTAACTTCCAGAGTCAAGTGCTCTAACCACTCCCAGCTCCAACCAGCCTGTATCCACCCACAATGGGGATCAATTGTGACACATAAAATAGTCTTCATATACTTATACCATTTTTCTAAAACTTCACAACAATTAAATTGTATATAGAAATTACAATATTTTATAATAATCCAAATGTCTGATGAAAGCTTACAGAATGCACAATTAATAAGAAATATTTCACCAGACGTAAGGCATTGCAAAAATGCACATTACTGAGAATTCATTAGGAATAGTCAATCCAAAAATTTTAGTTACAAAAACGTTGCTCTGTCAGTCAGAATGTGTATTTGCTTAACAAAAAAAGATTTACAGTCGTCAGTTATATAATTCCAATTTAGCTATTTCATCTGAGTAGAATCTTCATCAAAGAGAACAAACATATTAAGTTAAAGTACAGCATTTTTTTTTTCCTTCTTGTATTCTGGTCCATAAATGTATACCTTGTTTTCTAAATCAGAAAAAATAAATCTAAATGTTGATGCTTAGTTTAAAAAAATAACACGTAAGTCCTCATCTATATGACATTACCAACACCCCCAAAAGGAACAAGGACATATATATCATCTAGTTATTATAGTAGAAAAGGTATAGAACTCCGGAACCAGTCAAGAAAGTATTAGCTAATTCTACAGCTAGCAAGAGATAATGTACATTATCCTTTATACCACTCACCTATCCGTGACAGCATACCTACTCAAAAAGAAGTTGCAAATACTGCAGAACAAGTGTTTAGATGCATCACAACATTGCTAAGAACTTTGAAGATTTTGTTAACTGATATTTTTTTAAATGAATGCTTCTATATATATCATAAGTATTTTTTTCTATTTCTCTAAACTGATGCCACACAATGGAAAGGTGGCATGGAGGATAATGACCTGACCTTTATGAAAGCATTCTTCGTCTTCACTGAAGAATGACACTAATCTAAAATCACTCGTCTTGACAAGCCATCAATAAAATCATTGTTACGTAGGCCTCTCTATATGACATCAATGAAAATGGCATTTTAAAAAAATGCATCTAAGACCTTGGAAACACATTATAAATATTTCTTGTTTTTCATTATTCATACCTACATTACAATTCACAAAAATAATTTCTATATTTCAACAAGGAAGAGGGAATCTTAATTTCAAAATACAAATTAATTAGTTTTAAAAGAATTTAAAAAATTGTCTCAAACTGCTATGTACAGATGCCATTGTCAGTCATACGCTGTACGTGACTTCAGTTTAGATATCCTGAAATGATGAATTTTATATTGTTCACTCAGCACCAGAGAGGAAGAAGCTGTCTTCTGTCCACTGTTTATAAAGTATTTAATGCCTTTAATTCATCATTCCAAAAATTCTGTCTGCTGATAGACAACGGACATCTGTATCTGTACTGCTATTTATACAACTTTTTTCTTTTAACAATATCTAAAGCTAAAGCTAAGTAATCTACTAGAAAGATACTTTGCTCGTAAAGAGAGCAACGATTGAATATATTTATTATAGTCAACAGCTAGATGAAGACAATGGAATTAGCTTTATATTTTTTCTTTTACAAATAACCTTCATAAAGCTGTATTGATAAAGATAAAACATGGAAGCCTTTACAATATTTCATATATACTAAGTATAATGGGAGATATTAGTTCTATAAACAAGAATGTAAGATTGAATAAGATGTGTTGCTACGTGCAATTGTATGAGTACCTACATGCATGATTGTATAAATGAGTACATGCATGTATAATTGTATGTCTGTCTATATGCATAAATGTATAGCATGTATGACTGTATATGATGTGTACTTACATGAATGATTGTAAGAGAAGTGTACCCACATCAATGATTGTAAGAGATGTTTATCTACATGTGTGATTGTTTGTGTACCTTGCTAGTATATTTTGTGTATGTTCCCACCAAAAAAAAAAAAAAAAATAGCTTAACCTGTATTCAGGCGGCAATGATGGAAGTACTGAAATACAAGTAATACTATTACTTAGTGATTTATCAGTTACTTAATGTATATTCAACATTTGCTGTACATGCTCACAATCCTAGGTAAATCTAATTCACTGAATATTCTTCCTACCATCATCACATCTAATGTCCATATCTGAATGCAAAAAAATATATTATACAAAGGGTCCTTATTTAAGAAAAAAGTATGAAATTTATGATGATAATTATTAGACAATATTTTATCCATGTAGTAGGTTGGCCCATGGCACAAACCGACCATTGTGATATTACAGCTGAAGGGTCTTTTAGACTTAAATAGGACTGTCCAGGACAGTCCGATGTCAAGTCTGCCTTCAGTTAAGGTTCTTTTCCTATGCCTACATCAACACTAAATATTCTCAGACATTCGTTACACATCTCTCATTATCCCTTCACATCTAACAAGTCACAACACTCCCCATCTCGGTCTTTCTTTACTTTATGATTTTTTCGTGGTCAAGCCCTATGAGGGCAGATTTATTTATATTTGTTTTGGGTCCGTCCTGTAAAAAGAGAGAGAGAGAGAGAGAGAGAGAGAGAGAGAGAGAGAGAGAGAGAGAGAGAGAGAGAGAGAGAGAGAGAGAGAGAGAGAGAGAGAGAGAGAGAGAGAGAGAGAGAGAGAGAGAGAGAGAGAGAGAGAGAGAGAGAGAGAGAGAGAGAGAGAGAGAGAGAGAGAGAGAGAGAGAGAGAGAGAGTTGTATAGAAATAGTAACATCACGAACAATACTATTGTTCTGCCATAAGCTGTAAACTTTCAAATTTAATTGGTTTATAATACATTCATGTTATTAATGATACCAATGACCATCAAACTAGTTGGAGTTTATACCCATCAGTGACTCATCCAATACAAGTAACCCGGTACAACATTACAGGTATTCTGGAGGCACAATGTATCGAGTTATCCTTTGCAGAACACATATGATGAGAAAATATATGAAACATAATTTCCTTAAACTCTCTGGAAGATTCGAAAATACAATCTAATTAATGTCAACAACATGAATATCTAAGATTGTCACAACTGTAGCGATTTTTAAGTATTTTACTTTCATGATGGACTACTAAACAAATATGTGGACGTCTATAACACTAAAATAAAATTTGCTTATGTCTAATCTGTAATAATTTCCAAGAAAAATTAAAGGGTTAACCCAAATTCGAGAAATCATATTGAGTCACTAACATGAACAAATGTCTACAATTATTTTTCAATGTGGATTTTCCTTCATCTTCAGGTTTCAATATGCAGATACAAATGGATTTTGCCAATTGAAATTTGTAAAAAATTAAATCAAACTTACTGGGAAGAATTTCATCATAAAATTCTTTTAAACAGCCTGAAAAACTAATTTTATCATCATTAAAGACTGAGGCAATGAATAATCTGTACACTAATGCTACTTCTACTTTAACAAAATCTAAAAGACACTACCTAGTGGTGCGATGACTTGCACGGTACTAAAATACACTATTCATTTCCTTCTAGACAAAAAATGAGATAAAAGAATAATTAAAGTTATGACCACTGCAAACAAATGGTTGTAATTCACTTGCAATTATGACTCACTAGAAAAGAAAATTTGGATTATGCTTACATGAGTAACCCTCAACCCCATGTAAAGTTCGATGACCCCATAAATTATGTTGGGATGGATTAGGTTACTTTGGGTTAATTTAGGTGACTTGCCTTGTAAATATAAATAACTCTAGAGCACTCTGAAGTTCCTCTTCTTTACAAGATCCTAAATTTAGAATTAGAACTGGAAAACAAAAATTTATACTGCCCACAGCTTATGTGCCTGTTTTAGGCATCAACTGATTGAAACAGGCATGCAAGTAGCAGGTCATTCCCCCAATCCATATTTTTTGGGGTCATTCCCCCAATCTATAATATATTTTTTGTCATACAAGAGCTTAGTGAAAAGGCTTTGGATCTGGTGGGCAATAAAAAAAAGTCTATTTTTGCATCGGTTCTGTGTGATGATAAATATATTGATAAATTTTGCAATGTTATTTTAAAAAATACAAAAATATGAAGGAAATGGAATACTGTACAGAATTGTGTCATCTGTTCTTGTAATGCTAAATATATTGATAAATTTTGCAGATGTCATATTAAAAAATATTAAAATTTGAAGGAAATGTATAGTGTACAGAATTTTGTCAACAGAGTGAAATTAGAGCAAACAAAACTCAAAATTCTGAAACTTCAACTGACTTATGATTTATTACCATCAGGACGAAGTCCTTAAAAAATATGAATCTTTTTCACTACTGTAAAAATTTGCTCATTTAATAAAAAGCTACACTATATACAGTATTGTTCCCAAAAAGCTGTAACAAACAGGACTATTACAATGCTAGGAGCACTGTCACCTCTTTTTTTTTTATTATTTTTTTTTCCATGAAGTGAATGAATGAAATCTAGAAAGTCGTAGGCAGTACCCTATACACTTTTCTCCACATGGGGAAAATTCAGTTAATCACCAAAGATACAATATAGATATCCTTAATAATATTGGATAATGAGATAAAGTGATCTTGGGGTCAGATACACTGATGCTTAGAAAAATCTTTTAATGGGGTAAAGATAATCTCTGCAGAGCAAGACAGCTCATGCTATCTAAACATGTGGAATTAATTATAATTTACTTTCCCATTAGGTTCAAGCAACTGACGAATAGCCAATAATCTTACAGATAGTGTACCATAAGAATATCTAATTCTCTAAGAGAGCATTGGTGTATCAGACTTTTTGATCGAAACTGCTGGCCTCTAAAGTTAAGTTGAATAACTCAGCTTTGAGTGTTTGTTTTGTCTGCACTGAAAAGGCTCATTAATCCAAAGTATAGCTCATAGCTCCAATATTTGTTACCACTCACAGCTGCAGCACTTCAATATTCATAAAACAGTTAACACTATTCTATGCCCTCTGATCAGGTCGTCTCATTTTTTGGAAAGTGTCATTTGACTGATGAGGAGATTCTCAGCACTTGTAGCTGAAAAAGAATGGTTAAATTCTAATAATAAATTAGGTTAATTTCAATTTATACAAAAAGTGAGGGAATCCATATATCTTCCTCTTAAATGAAATTCATCCAAATGCTATTGGTACCGAATTTTAGAGCCCATAAAGTTTGCTGTTGCATGTTTCATTGTTAACCACTTATGAGGGTGGACACAGACAGGTTGGTGCTGAGGAATAATGGCTGGATGCCCTTTCTAATGCCAAGCAGTGGGGTCGAACATGG
Source organism: Halocaridina rubra (assembly GCA_037179515.1). Lineage (NCBI taxonomy): Eukaryota > Metazoa > Arthropoda > Malacostraca > Decapoda > Atyidae > Halocaridina > Halocaridina rubra. The sequence continues at coordinate 58,900 of JAXCGZ010019039.1, forward strand.
GTTTGTCACTTCTAGTGTTGAGCGCACTAGCTGCTGCATTACCACTACTGCAGTCCCAATAGAGTCCAAGTTAGGTCTTGATGGTGTTAAGTTTTAGTTAACTTTTATTACCGAATAAATAAATTACGAAATGAGGAACTTAATCCCTATATTATAGTGGACACAAACAGATTAGAGCAAAGTAATTAAGGCTGGATGCCCTTCCTAACACCCAGTGGTGAGTTCGATCATGGATCTGTCAGTTCCAGAGTTAAGTGCTCTAATCACTGCACTACTGCAGTCCCAATTCACATTTACTTGCTGTCTTTATATATTAATACATGCATACTCATCCCATACGATTAACATTAGACCTACTCTCAGAGCCAAGACCATGAAAATTCTTTATACAATTTTAAGGATGGTTGTAGTGTGAACTGCATATTATGAGTGGACGGTTTTAAAAGGCACTGCATAAGCGTACATTCTCTTCTTGATTGCCTTACAGAATGTAAGTAAAATTGGTAAGGACTGATGATACCGTATGTAATAAAACTGGATGTGGGCAGACGGTGTTCTAGAGACAAAATATATTTAGAGCACATTGTAATCTATTAACCTACAGAGTATAACAATTCACTTTTACAATACCTACCTGGTAATATATACTATGAAAGACTAACACAAAGATTATTGCTAAAGTTGGCAAGCATGTACTGGCCTGGCTGGCTGCCACTGCTCTCTGGGAATCACCATACATGAAACCCATATCATCAGAGGGATACATTCCATTATAGCCTTGGTCACTCAGTACCTGGAATATACAGTAAAAATGTAAAAAACTTGCCTAAGAGAAAACAAAAATGTAAAGGTATTTGGATTTTGTTAATAAGAGTAAGTACATAGCCTATGTAACATAATGTAACCTAACCTAACCTTACAATTTATGGGTTTACTTAGCTTTACAGGAGCTTTTTGGGGTTACACATCTTTACAAAATCTGCGCTTCATCTTGCTCAACACGTATTCCAAAAATTCTAGACTTTTGCAGAAAAGTTCATTATGAATGCATAAACTACTTGCAGCCTAAGCTGGGCTAAGTGACTTCAAATATATACAACTAAATATTGAATTATTTTAACCAGATTTCCATCTCTTCCAGAAGGCACAAAAACTGCACACTAGTTAAAATAAATAGCACATTCGATTTTTGTATAAACAAGAAAGTTAGTCTCAATAACATTTACAATGTTGTTGTTTGCCAAAAGACTTTCAAAAAAATAATTCACAAAAATAGATAATTAACCCAAATCTTCACTATTCTACCATGTTCTAGACTGGCTCATGGTACAGCCACCCATTGCAATACTACAGCTAAAGGTCTTTTAGACTTGAATAGGAGTGTCCTGGATGGCTCAGTGTTAAGTCTTCCTTCAATTATGGCTCCTCTTCTATGCGTACATATATAAAGAATATTCTTGCATAATGCTACACTTCTCTTATCAAGCTTTTATGTCTGATGAATCACAACACTCCCCAGCTCTGTTTCTCTTTGCTTTATGTTTCTTCATGCCCAAGCCTAATGACGGGAATATTCTTCGCAAGTCCTGGTGTCTTACTTATGACAAAATATATGCTTGATATGCCAGCTTAGTATTTATGAAAGACAGCTATTTCCATAAAGTAATAAAATATTACATTTTTCACCAACCTGGATGGATTCAGGATTGAAGGACCTGACAATAGAATCTTGTGTATCCAGAGAAACAGTCTGAGTTCCATTATTATCAACACTTCCATTTACAGCTGATGACTGCTGGTCTTTCTCCTCCTCATCCTCTTCTTCATCATCTTCATAATCCTTGCAGTTTTCATGGTCTGGCTGAACTACAACCAACGATGTGAGAGGAGTAACGAAATGATGCTGTGAAGGAGAATGTAATAACCCTATACATTACATAATATGTATTCACCCTATACACAATATGTAATTACCCATTTAATCCCACAAAATGAAATCCTCCTATAATCACGCAAAATGTAAACATGCTATGCAGAGAATTAAATCACCCAATATATCAAACAATATGTAGTCACCCTATAAATCGCACAAAGAATACTGGATATAATGAGTGGCTGAAATGCAAGTCTGTCATTGCCTGAGGTGAGGGTTCTAATCTTGCACTACATCAGTCCCCATAATAAACTTTATGCTACAGTTATGAAAGTTATTAAAACATGTAAGTTAACTGAGACAAAGGGGATGTTAGTTCTCTGTACAGTACTTGTGAAAAGTATCACAAAACTCTAAACAAGAATACAATGAATAAGATGAAAATAAGTGACTCGAAAGGCTGATATTTTTCTTTACAGAGACATAGTTCTAAGAATAAAGCACCGTTTTAGAACACTTTCAAGTGTCACAATTAGTTCCCGTATGGAGATGGACACAGTCATGAAGAAGCTTAAACCTGCGTTAGTCACTTGTTGATACACACAGTCTACCACTACCCAAGTTAAGTCTAAGAATAGATTTCTAAACTAAAGGTTAAGATTGTATCTTCACCTTCCATTTCTATATATTCGTTCATACCCTGAGAGGTAATTTCAGAAATATACCTTTCATGGAAATCACATATGATAAACATAAAAAATATACAACACAAAATAGAATAAAAATAAATAAATTCTTACTATTTCTATACACCTGCACAAGTAGTCTGGAAAAAAAAAATTTATATATATATATATATATATATATATATATATATATATATATATATATATATATATATATATATATATATATATATATATATATATAAAGGTCGAGGAACAATGGATGCAGTATTCGCAATGAGGCAGACAATGGAAAAATATAGAGATAAGCAAAGAGGGCTGTACATGGCGTTTATTGACCTGGAAAAAGCTTATGATCGGGTCCCGAGAAGCGAAGTGTGGAGGAGTATGAGGTCGAAGGGAGTGAAGGAGAAGTATGTCAAGATAGTTCAGGACATATACAGGGAAGCCACAACAAGAGTAAGAAGTACAGTTGGCACTACAGAGCCTTTTCAGGTGAAAGTTGGACTCTATCAGGGATCAGCTCTTAGCCCCTATCTATTTAACCTTCTCATGGATGTGATGGTGGAGGAAGTGACAAAGGAGGCACCATGGAGCATGCTCTTTGCAGACGATATTGTTTTGGTCTCCGAGAGCCGTGAAGAATTGCAAGAGAGGTTGGAGCTATGGAGGGGTTTGCTGGAGGATTACGGACTGAAGGTGAGCAGACAGAAAACGGAGTACCTGGAGTGCAATGTGACACAAGGAGGCGACCTGTTCATGCAAGACCACAAGCTCCCAAAGGCGGACGCATTCAAATACCTCGGCTCCTATGTAACGAAGGATGGAGACCTAGAGAGAGAGATTGATCATAGGATCCAGGTAGCGTGGAACAGCTGGAAGAGAACATCAGGGGTGCTATGTGACAAGAAAATCAGTGCTAGAGTGAAAGGAAAAGTGTACAAGTCAGTTGTGAGACCAGCGTTGCTGTACGGTGCGGAGACGTGGCCGGTGAAAAAGGTTCAAGAAAGGAAGATAGATGTCGCAGAAATGAGAATGCTGAGGTGGATGTTGGGGTGACGAGGGAGGACAGGATACGAAATGACCAGATCAGAGGTACAGTGAAGGTGGTGGAGGCGTCGGCGAAAGCGCAGGAGAGGAGATTACAGTGGTTCGGCCATGTGAAGAAGAGAGAAGAAGACTACATGGGTGTGAGAGTGATGGAGATGGACATGGAGGGCAGACGTAGACGAGGAAGACCTAAACTACGGTGGAAGGACCGACTGAAGGAGGATCTCAAAGAGAGACAGCTGGAGGAGGAGCAAGTGATGGACCGGAACCAGTGGAGACGACTAGTGAAGAGATGCGACCCCATTTGAAAATGGGAACGCAAATAGAGGAAGAAGAAGATATATATATATTTCAGACTACTTGTGCAGGTGTATAGAAATAGTATCTTAATAAAATCAAGAGTTGAAGAAACTAAGAATATTGATACCCATTAAATTATAAAGGAAATTTTTATCCTTCCTTCAAGGTCTCTTAATATCTCATAGTTAGGTGAAGTAGCGTACATTTTTTGGTCATTCTTTACCAAGGATATATGAATATAAATGATACATGCTAAGATGGAATTCCAGTGCATAAATTAGGCATCTATTCAAATTTTTCTTAATTCTCTCTAAACTGACTTAGGAAATAATTTTACATATACCACTGAATTTTTTATCTAGTTTTTCGCTTAATGTTTAACAACCAGTACCCATGAATGGGGGTGATGAAAACCTGGTTTAAGTGAGATTAATATTGGGTATCCTTCCTAATGCCCAATAGAGGGTTTCCAACAAGAGCGTTCTACCAATGAGCCACTGCAGTCTTATAATTTCCATTTTAAAAGCTCTAACATATAGTCTACAGTCAAGACCTATTCTGCACAAACTGCAATTAGATATACAGTGATCCCTCGTTTATCGCGGGGGTTCGGTTCAGGGACCACCCGCGATAGGTGCAAATTCGTGAAGTAGCAGCACCATATTCATTACAGGTATTTTACATTTATTTTTACCTTTGCTGTATAATCCCTCCCTGCTCTGTTAACAACTCACCCATTACTTTATTAAAGACAGCGCACATGCGTAAATTCATATGAACTTGATAGGTAAGCTTACCGTGAATGACGTGATGATGGCGTTTACATACTCCACAGCCAATGACAGCTTTACAGCTGCTTTTAGCGAGAGAAGAACATGGTAATGGGGAGTTGCTGTCGCTGTTTCTTCTTTTATGAAAAGATGGTCTTGTAAGGAGTCATGGCATCGTCAATAATATTGCAGAAGTGCACCGAACGAACCATATCATCATCATACTCCAGCGACAGTAGTTGGAGTTCTTTGGCCATGTTATACATGGCTGCCAGCCATTCGAGTGTAAGGCCAGGTTCTTTGACTTCATCGTGCGCTTCCTGTTGTTGTTCTTCCTCTTCTTTGCTCGCTGAGTTTGTCATTTCCTCCACGTCTTCTTCAGTTAACAGCTGCGAGTGGCAGTCGATAAGTTTATTGACGTCTTTGTGAGTCATATCTTTAAAGCCTTCTCCTCCTAGCAATGCAGCCAACTTCACAGCTTTCTCAACTGACGAGTTATGCACTTCAACAGGAGCGAATCCCAGATAGTCGTAGATGACTTCGGGCCACACATTTCTTCCAGCTGGCATTGATTGTGGCCGGCTTCATCTGAGTGCATTCTGAATATTTTGAAGGCATGTAGCAATTGTGTAGTTACGCCAGTATGCCTCCAGTGCAAATTCTCTGTCCGCATCTATGGAGTCAACCAGGTTTGCCAGGGCATTTCATGTGTAGATTGCCTTGAACACACGAATAACGCCTTGATCCATAGGCTGAATCAGTGATGTCGTATTCGGTGGCAGGAACTATACCTGATCACCGTCATAATGGAGATCAGTTGCATGGCCACCAGCATTATCCATCAAAAGAAGGTCTTTAAATTCAAGGCCTTTCTTCGCAAGATAATCTCAGACCTGAGGGTTAAAGCATTGGTAAAACCAGTCTGATGGGAGGCTTTTTGTGATCCAGGCCTTTGGGTTATGCATTCAATACACTGGCAGCAGATTCTTGTTTTTATTCTTCAGAGCCCTAGGGTTCTTTGACTTGTAGATAAGCCCTGGCTTTAACATAAAGCCCACAGCATTCCCGCACATGACAAGGGTAACACGGTCTTTGTGCGCTTTAAATCCAGGGGCTTTAGCTTCTTCCTTGAAAAGAAAAGTGTGAGACGGCATTCTCTTCCAAAGTAACCCAGTCTCATCCATGCTGAACACTTGCTTAAGAGCATATCCGCCTTCCTCGATAATTTTCTTAAAGTCATTGTTCACATATTCTTCAGCTGCAGCTGCATCTGCAGAGGCAGCTTCGCCATGCAAAAAAACACTCTTTACGACAAAGCGTTTTTGATATTTAGCGAACCATCCCTTGCTAGCAACAAACGATGGTTTCCTCGGTGGAAAATCACTGGACGGTCCTGGTTGTGGGTCTTCCATTTCTTCTTCTCTCTCCTCCTCCTCATGGTTGCCACTGTCGTCGTCAGGTTCGTTTGCAGCGAATGTCTCATCCAGCTTCTTCGCCACTGTTTGTATGATACTCGTGTCTAAGCTGATGTTCTTCTTCCTGCAATCAGCAATCCACAGGGCCAAAGCAGATTCCATCCGCATTATCATCTTATTGCGAGGTGTTACGACCCTCTTCGCTGTTTTGCTAATAGAAAGAGTTGCTGTCTTCCTGATATTCCCCTCGTCCTTCTTGATGTAGCGAACAGTAGCTTCATTGATGCCAAAATGGCAGCCAATATCCGAGAACCTTCTTCCTTCCTTCAGCATATCTAACAGTTTTACCTTATCTGCTATGGTCAACATCCTCCTTTGCCACTTAGGCTCACTACTAGAAGCCTTAGAAGATGAAGGATGCTTGGGCGGCATTGCAGGGGTTGAAATACAAGTCACAAAAAACACAAGCACAACGTATTAAGAGGCACAACGCGAACGGCGCACACGTGAGTAACTGAATGGGTGAGGCAAGACAAAAGCCAATCAGACCCCAGGACACAGAACACAATTCTGTGATTCGTCGTCTCCCACCCATCAGCCAACAGCATCTCATGTACTATCTCACATAGGTGTGACCCTTTGCGTTTTGCAATACTGAGTTACATGTTTAAATTTATGTTTTTTACTATTTCTTACTGTTTTATTATTCTTAGGCTAGGAAATACTTTTTTTTTATCAATAAAATAAGGAAAATACTGGCAATTTTAATATGTACTATCTCACGTAGATGTGACCCTTTGCATTTTCCGAAACACCGATACCGGTATTGTATTTTATATGATGCAGAGTTACAAGTTTAAATTTATGTTTTTTACTATGTTTTACTGTTTTATTATTCTTAGACTAGAAAATACTTTTTTATCAATAAAATAATGAAAATACTGGAAATTTTCATATTTCCACATATCGTGGATTCCCGCATATACCCAGAAAATATGCGATATAAAATACATATGCTCACCAAAAAAATTGGCAATGCACTGAATCCCCGGAAGGTGAATTGCGATATAGCGAGGGATTACTGTAGTACATCAATCTTGAACTACATATCTTAAGTCATATCTATGTATCCAGTAGGTCAGATGGATAACTGATTTCAAAACACACTGAAACTTTACAGACTGTAACACTATCTAGTTTGATATGTTATCGTTGTTTGCCATTTTATAAATCACTATGAATCCCTATTCGAATGGGGGTGGATGCAGACAGGTTGGAGCTGGAGAAGAAAGGCTGGATCCCCCATTTAAAGCCCCACGACAGGTTCGAAAACATGTTTGTTACATCCCAGGTTGAGCATTCTAACTACTGCGCTACCACAGTCCCCATCCACACTGATACGTTGTGCATCAAATTTTAGCGATGCTCGGACTTTTTAGAAAGGGAAAATCGAAACAGTTTTATATTTACCTCCAGTGCAATTTTTAATGCCTTTTTCTGAGCTACTTCTTTCTCATGGCCTCCTCTAGCAGCCTTTTCAGCAGATAACATATCCTAAAAGAAATGCATAAAAGTTTAATGTAACTAAAAGTGTACTGGACTTATTTGCATGCATTTTATATCATATAATGGAGAAAATACATTAATAAAATTAGTTAAGTCTAAATAAGCTAAGTAAGAAAAAACAGATGAAATTAGTTTTTCATGTAACCAAAGTAACTTAAATGACTTAGCATCCAAATCAGCCTGACAGAGTAGAGTATCAATTATTCATTTATATCAGTCCGGGGTGAGATAGTAAATAGAGCTCATCCTGTAGCTACATTAGTCTAATTTTCATAAAAAATTATACTGCGAGTTTACTAAGTAATACCTCAGTAATAGGAGTCTCAGATATCGACTGTATGAAACATTATACTTCAAGTTTTAATAACAGAATTCATGCCTAGTAAATGATCTAAGTATGCATAAAAAATATATTAAAAATAAACGCACTAAGAACTAGCAAAATATATAGTTCATACAGCATCAGCTAATATTCTACAGACAAGAAGGATGGTCTATAATTAATATATATAAATGTAATTGATAACTTTACAAAATGCTCATTACAATAAAAAATGTCATTGTTGCTATAATGAGCGACACATGAAAGGAGCAAATCAATTAGATTGACAATAGCACAGCTATACTATTCTAATATAAGACTATTTTATATTTCTCATTTTTTATATGAGAAGAAGCAGAGAGGGTAAACCAGCTGCAACTGTCGAGCCGTACAGCATAAGATCCTTGCCCAATTAGCCTGTAGGTTGCGGTGGTAGAGGAGAATGATAGCACCCCTTTAACTCACAAGAGCAAAGAGAAGTGCTCAAGGTAAATTAGCTTCTAGTGAATGTGCGTGCTTTGACTCAGCCACCCCCTCTACTAGGGGGAATGCAGCCATTGTAAATGAATATATCTTTAAGCAGATGGTAAATCACCTTTATTTTCTGGAAAGCCCAAAGCCTCTTGATGAAATTCCTAGGTGTAGGAGCTAAATGTAGGTGATCCAGGAGGTGATGATCGGGCGGTTGGACCGTGTTCCAATCCGTAACTCCCATGAAGAACTGTCCATTGCGTCCCTGGCCAGTAATGTTGGCTCTTAATCCACTCAGATGCTCAGATTCCGTCTGACCGGCCACAACCAACTCTGTGCCCTTGAAAAATAGATTCATCACAGGACATATCTTTTCTGGTTAGCTTATATGCTACCCCACTCCTAATGTATGTTTTTCGCAGAGAGATCTTTAAAATAGATTTAAATCCCCCCCCAAAAAAGATTGTTACATATCTACACCATGAGTGATTATATAAGAATTACTAAAATGAGACCCAGAGGGTAAGTGCTACCCCAGTTCGATCAATACAGTCATTACCATTTGAAAGGCACTGTAGGGTAGGACAAAATACAATATGAGAACTGAGCCCACCATATACTGTAAAAGAAATAAAAGTAATTATTATACACAATATGAGATGGCTCTCTGCAAGTATATAAAGAGCACTATTTATCTTTTCTAGCTGATGCATGCCACAGTTTTTCCCCATTTGAATAGGGATGGGCAAAGACATACTGGAGTTAGGAGATTAAGCCTGGATGCCTTTCCTAACTACCTATGGAATCGTACCAAAATTAGGCACTTCCTGACTCACACACTCTACTACTGAGCTACTGCGGCCCCCAGCTGATGCAATTATATAGTCTAATTTTTAAAAAAAGAGCTGCAGCATAGGTATTATTGTCTTGTTGAAGGCTAACTCTGTGAAGATACTGCTTCACCACTGTTATCACATATCTAATGATTTTGTCAATTAGCTTGTTGAATTGCCAGGAGATACTACAAAAAGTATAAAATCCACAAACCTCTATTTTTTTTTAAATTATTTAAACATGTAAATTTAATATATCATCTTGTGCATATATATATATATATAAATATATATATATATATATATATATATATATATATATATATATATATATATATATATATATATATATATATATATATACTCCCCAACTTAAGAGTTAGGTTCCAGAAGTCCGTTCGTAAGTAGAATTATACGTAAGTTGTGCTTAGGAAAAAAAAATTTACTGTAAAGTACATACATAGGCAGTACTGTACAGTAATTAGGCTAAAGATAATTAACTACTACAGAAAACTAAAACTATACAGTATTAACGAATTTTAAAAGAATAATAATAATGTAGTAATACAGTACAGTACAGAAATACAGACATTAATACATGGATATATAATGGCTTAGGTTTTTTTCGTATCTGTGAATATTTGTAACTTGGATGTTTGTAAGTAGGGGAGCTTCTGTGAGATTACCTAATTGTGCTTACGGGAAAGAGCCCAAAGCTTGTATCTTCCCGTCTCCTGATCGGTTCCATTTTGTATTTAGTGCTACTTATTATACCTGTTCTTAAAACTATGGATAGAGTTAGCATTAACTACCTCCTTGCTTAGCGAATTTCAATTATCAACTACTCTTACACTGAAAAAGTACTTCCGTATATCCTGCAAAGAAGTTTTCTTACGAAGCTTCAAACTATGACCTCTAGTTCTAGAGCCTGCCATATCAAAATATCGATCCCTATCCACTCTATCAAAACCATGAGGGAATTTAAAGACTGTCACCATATTCCCCCTCAATCTTCTAGCTTTGAGTGATGGTAAGTCGAATTCCCTCAGCCTCTCATCATAACTGAGATTGCGTATTTCTGGCACCAGTTTCGTGGCATGTCATTAAACTTTTTCAAGCTTAGCTACGTGCCTTTTCAAGTGCAGATTCCAAAAGGTGGCTGCATATTCAAGTTTTGGCCTCACATAAGTTACATAAATATATCTGAACATTTCCTTGTCCATGTGACTGAAGGCTACCCTTACATTTGATAAGAAAGTATATGCTACCCTTACTATGCCATTTATATGTATTTCTGGACACAAATATGCCAGTATGTTTACTCCTAGATCTCTCTCATTTTCTGCCTCTTGAAGTTAAACTCCTGCCACCGAGTAGTCAAGCTTGTGCCTTCTTGTGTGTATATATATATATATATATATATATATATATATATATATATATATATATATATATATATATATATATATATATATATATATATATATATATATATATATATATATATATATATATATATATATATATATATATATATATATATATATTTAAGCAGATATAGTGTTGAAATTGAATATAGCTAAGCATATATAGTAATGAAGTTGGCAAATATATATATATATATATATATATATATATATATATATATATATATATATATATATATTATATATATATATATATATATATATATATATATATATATATATATATATATATATATATATATATATATCCCTCGTTTATCGCGGGGGTTAGGTTCCGGGACCGACCGCAATAGGTGAATTTCCACGAAGTAGGATCACCCTACATGTACATAGGTATTTTACATTTATTTTTATGTTTACTGTATAAACCCTCCCTGTACTGTTAACAAACCACCCTTTACTTCACAAATAACAGCATGCAAGCATAAATTTATATGAAAGTGATTGGTAAATTTACCGTAATGAGGTGGTAATGACATGACATACTCATATACATAGTATTTTACAATTATTTTTACGTTTACTGTATAAACCCTCCCTACACTGTTAAAAAACCACCTTTACTTTATAAATAACAGCATGCAAGCGTAAATTTATATGAAAGTGATAGGTAAACTTACCGTGAATGAGGTGGTAATGACATGACATACTCATATACATAGGTATTTTACAATTATTTTTACGTTTATTGTATAAACCCTCCCCTACGGCCGACATCCGCAATCCTTCTTCCTTCTTTCAGCATATCTAACAGTTTCACCTTATCCATTATGGTTAACATCTTTCCTTTGCTGCTTAGGCTCACTACCAGAAGCCTTAGAAGATGAAGGAAGTTTGGGAGGCATTGCAAAGGTTGAAATACGCGAGTAAAAAAAATCACAAGCACAACATATTAATAAGCACAACGCAAACAGCGCACATGTGAGTTAGACCGAACGAGTGAGGCGAGAGAATGGAAGATGGTGGGAGAACCAAGCTTCAATCAAAAAGCCAATCAGACCCCATGATACAGAACATACAGAAAAACAATTATATAATTCGTCGTCTCCCACCCTTTCATCCAATAGCATTCCATGAACTATCTCCAGCGAGCCTTTGCGTTTTCCAAGACACCAATACACTGTACACTATCGGACAGTATTTCATATGGTGCAATACTGTGAGTTATATGTTTAAATTTATGTTTTTTACTCTTTTTTACTGTTTTTTTTTATTCTTAGGCTAGGAAATACTTGCTTTATCAATAAAATAATGAAAATTTCAATATGTACTAGCTCACGTAGGTGAGACCCTTTTCATTTTCCGAAACACTGATACCGGTATCGTATTTTACATGGTGCAATACTGTGAGCATTTATGTTTTTTACTATTTTTTACTGTCTTATTATTCTTAGGCTAAGAAATATGTTTTTTTATCAATAAAATCATGAAACTACTGGAAATTTTAATATATGCTAGCTCACGTAGGTGCGACCCTTTGTGTTTTCCGAAACGCTGATACCGATATCGTACTTTCTATGGTGCAGAGTTACATGTTCAAATAAATAAATTCTTTTATCAATAAAATAATGAAAAAAGAAAAATTTCAATAAAATAATGAAAATACTGAAAATTTTTATTTCTTAAAACTTTAAGATTTTCGCATATACCCAGATAGCGAGGGATTACTGTGTGTATATATATATATATATATATATATATATATATATATATATATATATATATATATATATATATATATATATATATATATATATATATATATATATATACACCTAGTTCTTAGAATAATGCGGAGATAGGTTCTCAGAAGTGCCGCATATTTTAATTTTCGCGTAATTTAACGAGTTATTTTCCATAAGAGACAATGATAATGGGCATAGCTCATTCCACAGCCGTCCATAGACACACTTTACCAAAAATATAAGATAAGTAAAACATATTTTATAAGTATATAACAAAGCAGAAAGACCTGTAGTTATTTATATTAACAGGCAAATAGCATACAGTAAAAAAGGTATACAGATTTACTGTACAGTAAACAATTTAATGCACTCTATTATGCGGTGGGCAACAGGCATACACTGGGACGTGCATAGTGGCGTTGAGCACAAGGATGCAAACGTTTTGCCGCCTCCGAATCAGCTGATGCACAGTCGCACGCTAAATGTCTGTCGATATTATATCGAAAGTTTGCTTGATGTTTGTTCTTAATGCTTTTTTTCAATTTTCTTCATATATTCGATCGCATTAAGCGGTAGAAGAGGAGGAGGATGCAGGAGAACGAACCTCTATCAGCAAACGTTTTGCCGCTTCCGTATCAACTGATGCTTATCACTATTCAGGCACAATATCTTACTCATAAAATATTTAATTACTCACTCTATTTGGGGTTTATCTAATTTTCAAAATTATAGTATTACATATTAATATTCCTTGGTTCTAAACATTATTCTATCTTATCGGAGAAACTTATATGAAATATATACGTTCTCTACACGCTATTTCCCTGACGATATTATATCGAAAATTTGTTTGCTTTTTGTTCTTAATACTTTTTTCAATTTTCTTCATAATATTCGATCGCATTAAGCGGTAGAAGAGGAGGAGGATGCGGGAGAACGAACCTCTATTGGCAAACGTTTTGCTACTTCCGTATCAGCTGATGCACCCTCGCACGCTATTTCCCTCACGATATTATATTGAAAATTTGTTTGCTGTTTGTTCTTAATGCTTTCTTTTAATTTTCATCAAAATATTCGGTCGCATTGAGCGGTAGAAGAGGAGGAGGATGCAGGAGAATGAACCTCTATCATCAAACGTTTTGCCACATCCGTATCAGCTGATGCACCCTCGCACGCTATTTCCCTGACGATATTATATCGAAAATTTGTTTGCTGTTTGTTCTTAATGTTCTTTTTTCAATTTTCTTCATAATATTCAATCACATTAAGTGGTAGAAGAGGAGGAGGATGCGGGAGAATGAACCTCTATCCACAAAAGTTTTGCCACTTACGTATCTGCTGATGCACCCTCGCACGCTATTTCCCTGAGGATATTATATCGAAAATTTGTTTGCTGTTTGTTCTTAATGCTTTTTTTTTCATTATCTTCATAATATCTGATTGCATTAAGCAGTAGAAGAGGAGGAGGATGGCGGAAAAGTGCCTCCAAGGCAGTCGAATATTTATTGAAATGATATTTACTTTTTTATATTTTTTTTTTGCATGGGCGTTATTTGCAAATTTCGTTATTTTTTACTATTATTTTTTGGGAGCGTTATTCCAATTTCGTGGATAAAAAGCACGAGGAAAAAGAAAACAAGGTGTATATATATATATATATATATATATATATATATATATATATATATATATATATATATATATATATATATATAATATATATATATATATATATATATATATATATATATATATATATATATATACCTAGTTTTGGGAATAACGCAGAGAGAGGTTCTCAGAAATGCCGCAAATTTTAATTTTCGCGTAATTTATATTCCATAAGAAACAATGATAATGGCATATCTCATTCCACAACCGTCCATACACACAAAATACCAAAGATATAAGATAAGAAAAACATATCTTATAAGTAGATAACAAAGTAGAAAGACCTGTAGTTATTTATATTACATGCAAATAGTGTACAGTATAAGATATACAGATTTACTCTATCGGCAAACGTTTCGTCACTTCCGTATTAGCTGATAAACCCTTGCACGCTATTTCCCTAACGATATTATATCGAAAGTTTGTTTGCTGTTTGTTCTTAATGCTTTTTTCAATTTTCTTCATGATTTCGATTGCATCAAGCGGTAGAAGAGGAGGAGGATGCGGGAGAACGAACCTCTCTCAGCAAATATTTTGCCGCTTCCGTATCAGCTGATACACCCTTGCACGCTATTTCCCTGATGATATCATATCAAAAATTTGTTTGCTGTTTGTTCTTAAGGCTCTTTTTTCAATTTTCTTCATAATATTCGATCGCATTAAGCGGTAGAAGAGGCGGAGGATGCGGGAGAACGAACCTCTATCCACAAACGTTTTACCACTTCCGTATCAGCTGATGCACCCTCGTACGCTATTTCCCTGATGATATTATATTGAAAACTTGTTTGCTGTTTGTTCTTAATGCTTTTTTCCCATTATCTTCATAATATCCGATTGCATTAAACGGTAGACGAGGAGGAGGATGGCGGAAAAGTGCCTTCGAGACGGTCGATTTTTTACTAAAATGAAAATTTGTTTTTCGATATTTTTTGCATGGGCGTTATTCGCGAATTTCGTCTTCTTTTACTATTATTTTTTAGGGGCGTTATTCTAATTTCACGGATAAAAAACATGCAGAAAAGACAAACAAGGTATATATATATATATATATATATATATATATATATATATATATATATATATATATATATATATATATATATATATATATATATATATATATATATATATATATATATATATAGTCAACTTCATTACTATATTTGCTTATCTATATCCAATTTCAGCACCATGTCTGCTTAAATACATGCTAATTTCTCAATCATACTCGTAGTTTTATATATATATATATATATATATATATATATATATATATATATATATATATATATATATATATATATATATATATATATATATATATATATATATATATATATATATAATTCATACTACTGTTCTACAGTTATCTATAGTGACAATTAAACACATTATCATACGAGAAAATTATAGAACTTGTTTCTGCCCATTCTAGGTCTTCCATTTCCTCTGTTATGTTGTATGAAATACTTAACATTCCAGGTATTTATAACAAATATTTCATCTTTTGACGAAGTCACTTTCATGGGCATTATGAAGTCCCAGTTGCACATACCAATTTTTAACTGGCATAAAAGGAGTTCAAGTAATCTTAAATTCTTTGATAATGAAATCAACACAATTTGCACAGATTCTGTACATTTCTTACAACTGTTTTTCTTTTTGAAGCTTATTAAAAAAAACAGTCTCAAAAATACAGAAGTCGGAAGATAAATCATGCATAATAACAATCAGGAGTCCTTTACGTGAAAACAATCATGATGGGCAAACTAACATAAAAAGACTTATAGAGAAAATTACATGAAGAAAAATTAAAATATGAATACTAACATGAAACTAATTACAGATAAGGCTGTTTGATGCCAACAAAAAATTCATTACAGATATGGGCGTTTGATACTGACATGAGAGCAATTATAAAAATGGTTATTTGATACTAATATGAAAGTAATTATAGAAATGGTTATTTGATACTAACACGAAAGTAGTTATTGATATGGGTATTTGATACTTACATGAAAGTAATTATAAATATGGAATAGATATGGGTATATGATACTAAAATTAAAGTAACTACAGAAATAGTATTTGTTACCAACATAAAAGTAATTACAGATATGGGTATTTGGTACTTACATGAAAGAAATTATAGAAAAGAATATTTGATACTTACATGGAAGTAGTTATAGAAATGGGTATTTGTAAGGCTATCCAGCACAACCGCATCCTCTGAGTAGCTAAAGCTCACGTCCAAAAGTATTGGAGTTGAAAGTTCCTCATAAAATCCTTTCAATTGCTCAGCAGAATCCTCGTCCTCATAAATTCTGCGAGAACTACCTCGGTTCTGAAAAAAAGGGCAAAAATATATATTTGTGCGTTATCTACAACTAAAGAAATGTCTTTTCATGGTAAGTTGTTGTTGTTCTTCTTTATATATATATATATATATATATATATATATATATATATATATATATATATATATTATATATATATATATATATATATATATATATATATATATATATATATATATATATATATATATATATATATATATATATATATATATATATATATATATATATATATATATATATATATATATATATATATATATATATATATATATATATATATATATATATATATATATATATAATATATATATATAAATATATATATATGAGAGAGAGCCCTCATCTAGGGTGGGCACGAAGAAAACATTAAGTAAAGAGAAACATATGGGACGTGTTGAGACTTGTCAGATGTGAAGGGATAATAAGAGATGTATAACGATTATCTAAGAATAGTCGGCGTAAATGTAGGCATAGAAAATGAACCATAACTGAAGGAAGAGTTAATATCGAACTGTCCTGGAGAGTCCTATCAAGTCCAAAACACCCTTCAGCTGTAGCATCATAATGGGCGCCTGATGCCATGGACCAAGCTACTACATGTAAGCACCAAACTCCTAACAAATATTTTCCCCTGAAAAGAGACCTTAAAACTAGTTGTAAATTTCAAAAAGCTTGCTCTTGCTTATCTACACATGAAATCCTATAAAGCATCGATTTATGTGTGACAAATAGTCCCAATTTGAATGGGGGTGAACATGGACTTGGTGCTATAAGTTTACAGGCATTAGTTTGTCTTCAGGAAGGAGGTTGTAGCATTGCATTGCAGTCTACCCCCGCCTATTGCAGCATCTCTGGAAAGGAGGCAGAATATCGGTTTGCTATGAAGGTCACATCATTTCCCTTTGTCTCAACACACAGCAGTGTGTTATGGGACACAATATATTGTCAGTTATTGAGTGAGGGTTCCTATCATATTTGTCTCCGCTGTGGATTGTTATCCGTCATCAAGTATTCTTAGGTAATCACAAATATCAATGGCCTTGATGGACTGGGTTGAGCTCGAAAAATCGTAGGTTAGAAGTCGCCATGGCAAGTCTACATCTGGGACACTACCACTTGTTTGCTCATGTTCTTTTTTGCATAGTGACACCGGGAAGGGCAAAGAAAATTCCCATCATCAGGCCTAGGCACCAAGGAAACTAAGCAAACAGAAACAGAGATGCAGAGTGTTGTGACTGGCCAGATATGAAGGGATAATAGGATATGAGTAAAAAATATGCCAGAATATTCATTATAGATATACGCATAGGAAAAGAACTGTAACTGAATCCTTTCCTGGCCAGTCCTATTAAATATAAAAGATCTTTAGTTGGAATATCGCAATGAGTGGCTGGTAATGCACTGTTTACGCCTTATACCATATCCAAAGTGAAGTTGGATTATTATGTTTCTGAGACAGTTAAGGACTTTCATCATATATTGCTCTCCCTAGGAATTCGAGATTTTTCCTTAACATTATCATTGGATGGTTGCCTAGAGATTCTGCTGTAATGAAATTTTTTTCCATCAGCTAGCATTTTATATTTGTAGTTCTTCAGAGGTTTCTTGTCCACAGTTAGCGTATTCTGTAATAATACCTTGCTTACTATTTTACATTCTTTTGAATAGTTTAGACAGGGCCTATGAGATGACCAAACTTCATGTCCTGCACTTGCCAGAAGAAGAAAAAAAAAAGTCTTACACTCATTCTTTTTACTTGAGATGAATGGGTAGGTTGTGTCGCTTGTGATGATCCAGTGTTTAAGATAAATAAGATTATAAATATTACAAGTAGCACAGTGATTTTCTATGCATGGATAACTAAAAATGCATACTGTGAATTCGGTTATATGTAAGATTTATATAATAATGCCTTGTAATGTGGTATAATAACCTACCCCCTAATCAAATATTCCAAAACATAGTGCTATATTCATAGCTATATGAAGGGTGGAAAAAGTAAAAATGGCCACCAGTAGGTTGCATAGGGCCTGTATATTGACCTTCATATACCTCTGTCCAACGAAGAAAAATATGATTAAATAAATACAAACCTGGAGAGATATCTTTTCTAACAACTTCATATCGGCACCATCTCCAAAACCAAGACAAAATATGGCGGCTCCTTCTTTATTTTTTTCACGAACGTTGCGGAGTATGGCTGAGGGCTGAGTGATTCCTACAGTTGCTTGGCCGTCAGTAAGCATTACAATTATGTGGGGTCGCACTGTGTCTGACACTAAGTACTCTACACCCTGAGATATGGATTCCTGGAAAGGAATACGGATACAATAATGACTTCCTGGAATAATAGATGAGATACTAATGTTCTGTTAGCACCTAGATCATCTGCTTTTCGTACATAAAATAACAAAGAAGTGTCCCCAGTAAAATCCAAACTAAACATTTTCAAAAACACATTATATTATTCCAAATGCAAATAGAAAGAGTAGAAACATAAGTTAAGACAGCATTGAAGATTTTTATAATTAAGAAGTAAATTATCAGTCGGTAAAAACTATAAATAGATTCGTCATACATTTGTTTTTGAAATCAAGTCTAACAATATTAAATTTTGTAAATTATCACCACACTGAAGTCACTCTGATTTTTGCTATTTACTGAACTTTTTCCTCTAACTGAAGTATAACTAGCTTTTTGGTTGGTTCCATTGTAAACTGAAAATATTACACTACACTGTGACAATTTTGGTGTGATTAAAAAACTGTAAATACATGTTGCATATGTTGGCATAATTTGGATATTATAATTATCATTACTTCCTTTTATCCAGAATTGGGATACAAAAAGAAACTGCAAAAAAAATCGCTATGATAATTACTCCAAATAACTAAAGAGGAAATAATGATAAATTATTCAGTGTTTCCTTACTAAATATACGTACAGTATACATATTAATACATATTAAAAGAAATACATAACAATCATATACAATGGACATTTGTGCAGATACAACAGACACACAAACTGTGCAGAATTACTAGGGCTGTGCAAGAGATGGTGTGCAGTGCTGATATATCAGAGGCTGTTTCAACAGACTGCAAAAATTAGAATCTGAAATAACGAGCGTGACTTATTTGCGTATGCTGTGAAAAAATCCTACAATATTAGGCATTTGGTGCAGGATTGCGTGAAAGAAGTGATGAAGTCAATGGATGAAGATCTTGTGCTTCAGTGCTTCAGGACAAAGTGCTGTGTGCAGTGCTTGTGGTTACTCTATATTACTATTAATTAGACAGTAGCTGCAATTGCTGATATTTAAATGTATTTTGTGTTTTATCTTGACAATTATTAATTTTAAATTTGTATAATCAATAAAAAAAATCTATATGACCAGAGGAGAATAATATAATTTTTCTAAATATGCAAAACGAATTTAGGAGAAATAGAATAACCACCGAAATAAAATATATACAGTATACAGAAAAAAAATCTCAATACATGTGAAAATATGGAAAAAAGTCAAATAGTGCATATATACACTGGGCTGTGACAGGGCTGTCTCTGCCTTGTGTGGGCTTTCAACGAAATACATAGGATGTTGTTAAAATATATTGCAAAATAATAAATTTTAAAGAATACTTTTCTATCTTGCTTATTCATATATTATAAAAAAAAAAAAAATGCAGCTGAGAGGCAGTACCACTCAAGCCTACTTTGGGAAGTGATACAGCCAAAAGTAATGACACTATGAATTTGTTGCCATGACACTATGATTTTGTTGTCATGGAGCATGTAGAATTTAAAAGCTTAAAAATGACAAAGACAACACAGCCATCCCCCAAAAGGATTGTGAAGGAGCATGTAATTGAGACTAATGTTCCTTCATGGATTTTAGGAAAAATAAACAAAAAAGGAAAAAGGCATAATGGTAAATCGTCTTCTGGCCCATTGTGGCTATTGCTCTTTGCAGAATGAATTACCCGCTGCATAGGTAAGTTCGTCTTGCGTCCAACATTCCTGCCTTTGACAGTACACGCTTGAAGGTAATTTTCAGGCATGTAAGGTATCCGTGGGGGATGCCGCCGTCGTGAGAGTGCCATCTGAGGGAGCATTGGGAAGAAATAAAAAGCACTTTCTTTTAGGGAAAAACAAAATTACTATCAATGGCATCTCCAGTTACTGGTGTGGGAATATCTGATGGTAATACTGGAATAATCAGGAATATTCCAAAAGACTAAGCAAACATCTGGGAAGGATCCTTAATGTCTTGCTAAAGAAATGAATCCAAATTAATAAACGAAGCAAAGAAAAGAACTTAAAATAGACTTAGTGAATTTATGGCTACATATATATATATATATATATATATATATATATATATATATATATATATATATATATATATATATATATATATATATATATATATATATATATATATATATATATATATATATATATATATATATATATATATATATACTACAAGGTGGTCTTAATAAGAAAAGAAAATAGTTTCATAATAAATATCCATTAATAAAAATGTATTTCTCTACCAATGTTGTAATTGCAGTGATGCACAATACAGACCAATATATCAATATTATGCATGCCCTGCATAACAGCTCATTTACTGTATTATGCTAATCAACCAAACCCATCAAGAGTACCTATCTCCCAAAATCCAATTATACGTACATGTACAACAGCCACAATCCCCTTTGTAAGGGAGGTGATCAAGTCAAAGTACACACATCCACCAGTACACCTCGATCACTCCTCTTAGCTCCTTGAGGATAAAGGGATGCAACAATTCCCCCACCACCACCCTGTTTGGGTCATCAACAAGGTAAGTGGACAAGAATCATCTGCATGATGCCCAACAGCAGCAGCTGGCTTAGTTTACCCCCAACCACTTCATCTCACTGCAACCCCCTACAATCAGCCATCCCAGTTTACAATGTTAGCAGGTGCAAAAAATCCCTTTTTCCCACTTCACCTATATATTGTAGAAGCTCTATCCAATCATTCTTATCTCTAGTGCACTCTTCTCTGCTCCACTGACATACCATCAGTATCCAGCACTCTTTTCACCTGATCCATCCATTTCATTCTGGGTCTTCTTTATTAGTTGTTCATCATTTATTTTATTCATATATTCAAATCATCTCAGTATTCTCTTATCTAACTTATTTTACAGCCTTCCAAAACCAGTTCTCTGCCTCATCTCCTTATTTCTCACTAATTATTCTAGATACATCTACCTCCAAGTTGCAATCATACCTTCATATATCCTTCTTTTAGCTCTCATTCCTAAGTACAGGTACTTATTCCTTAAGACACTTTTCATAAAAACCTTGGCATTTACTCGCTTCCATCTCTGACTTATCTCCACATCCAATCGTCCATTCATTGCCACAAGTGACCCCAGATACTTGAAATTCTTAACTTCATCAAGCATCTCCCAATTCACTCTTGCATTCAATCAGCCAATATTAACACTACTCGTAAATCTCATGACTTTATTTTAACCAACATTCACCCACAACTTCCTTCTCTTATACAGAAACCTCTATGGGGATAAAGGGCTGCAACAATTCTCCACTCTCTTTGGATACTCCTCTTAGCTCCTTGGGGATAAAGGGCTGCAACAATTGTCCACCCACTTTGGGTAACCCACAGGGTAAGAGAGCAAGGATCTCCTGCCATGAGGCCAAGAAGATCCTTGTATAACATCATAAAGTCATTGTCATTGAGAGGATATCCAGCATCCATGCAGTAGTATATTCATTCAATATGTCCTTGACTGGAATGCATTATAATAGTCCTAGTTTTATATGCAACTATTACTCCAAATTACGAAAGTAATATAGTGTGTGTGGCTGGGAAATAATGGCTGGATGCTTTTTTAAGCACCCCACTATGTGCTCAATCACAGTTCTATTGACTCCTGAGTCGGGTATTCTAACCACTTGGCTACTTTGGTCCCCCAACTTGACTGGAACTGGACACTATATACTTGTCTTGGAGGAATCACATAATCAAAATTTAAAAATCTGCATCCAGAAAAATTGGGGGTTCTGTTTCGTTTTCGTCATTACTTTTCCTCTTTACAGTTACTTAAAATCTATAAAGGTCTTATCCATCCCTGCTTAGAATACTGCTCACACATCTGGGGTGCTTCTTATACTTATCTCCTTGCTAGGGTTAAATTTAAGGCAGTCAAAAATATTAATGATCCTTTTCTTCTAATCTGGATTCTCTCTCTTTGCAGTATCATCCCTTTCATTTTTCTATCACTACTACTTTCATCGCTGCTCCCATAAGTTGGAGAGTTGCATCCCTCCCCCACTGCCGAGGCTACGTAACACTCGCCAAGTGGCCTCGTCTCACAGGTACTGTGAGGAGATTTGTAGCTCACGGATTGGTCGGTGCAGTGACTTCTCATCTACCTTCAGACTCTTTCTCCTTCTGTCTTCTCAAATTCTTAAGACCTATCTTCCTTCAAAAAGCAGATCAATCGTCATCTCAGGGTCTCATCCTCCATATCTCAAGGTACTAAGTGATTTGACAATTTTTTTCAGTCTGTCCTTTTCCACTGTGTACCATTACCTCATCTCTGCCTTGTCCATAAGCTTTTTAATTTCCTTCATTTTAATTTTTTCTCATGCCAGGGCTTTTATTGATGAGGGCAGTTTTTCCCAGTCCAAGTGTCAAAAAGAAACAAAAAAAAACTTCTTTGCACTTCTTTGATATAGTCCTGATTCAATAATATACCATTTTTCTCTGGGCAAATCTGAAATCCTACATATGTAAAACTCTTCTCATCCAACTTACCCATTTCAAATATCTCTCAAGGAGAAACCATTACATCTCTTTCACATAAATCATCCCCAGCATGAAGAAAATCATCAATATGGCTCACTAAAATACCTCTCAATTTATCTCCACCACCAAAGTACAAAAAAAAGTGAAGGTTCTACCCTACTCTGTAAACAACCCACTTAAAACATTTTCTCCTGAACTGATAAGTAAAACTGCCTTGAGGCATCAGATACTTCATACAGACCACGCTTGTCTCCAGACAACACTCTCTCCAACATCAGCTTCCTTAAGGGGCTTCACATATACTATCCTATCATACCCCGCAAAAAAGCTGACTTAATATCTGTAGTTTTCACTCTCCATCCCAAACTAGCCACAACTGTTAAAAATACTCTGAGAGTAGTTTTCCCCAACAGTAGGAGAATCACTAACTATTCTGCTATTATCCCCCTCAACTCCTCTCACCACCAATCTGGCCTTGGGCTTTCCATTCTTCAATCTCAACACCCACCTAGTGAATATGCATGTCAAACCATGATGTTTTACCTCTTCATGTGTATCAAAGGTTTTCAATTTCTCTAGTTCCTCCTTCTTTGCTGTCAGGCAAGCTATGTTACTCTATTCCTCTTTTGATAATGATGCAGAATAAACTTTATATCCATGTTTTTTATCAAAATTTCTCAAAGATTTCCTAATAGCAATAGGTTCCTCACTTTTGTCTGCTCTGTAAGTAATTTGTTCTCTGATGATCCCTCACCAGAACTTTTTACCAAAGGCCCCTCATTTTGAAAACCTTCAAAGTCACGATCATTCCCTGAGACCTCCCCAACAGACAGACCCACTCCTCCAACCTTACAATCTGAATATTCCACAACTGTTGGCTCTTTTCTCAAATCATTTTGCTCACTAGAAAAATCTAAGGGTCCACTATCAGAGTCCTCCCTCTCAAATACCGTTCCAACCTTGATTAACCTATTTGCTGAAACTCAAATAAAAGATGAACCATGTCTTACAAAAATTATTTATTATCCTGGTACACTACTTTTCCAGGCCCCAACCATCTATCATACCCTTCCATCTCATAAAATAAAACACGTCTCGTATTGAAAAATTTTCTCAGAAGAACTGATTTTACTCCTTAAAGCTCTTATTTTTTCGTCTGCCTCAATCTGTATGTAATTTTGCCTAGCAGCATGCAGCTAATTTAAATGCTTAACAAAAAATCACTACTCGTCTTTACACCAAGCGCCAGAATATCATCTGTCATTCCTGGTAAACTAGGATTCTGTCTAAATTCTAGTTGATGGCTACTAAATCCATTCCACATTTGGAGGGAATTCCTAGACATATTAAACCCCTTGAATAAAATATCTAAAGGTGTTTTAGGAAACTGAGCTCTCAGTTTAATTAATATCATATCACACAAGCCATTTTGGAATGGACTTTCTGCCCAAGTAGTGGAAAGCACGATGTTCAAAACCGAAGCAACATCTTTTATTTCTTCTCTAGTAGATTCCCCCCCATTATCAGTAAGCAACCCCTTAATAACCCCAAACACACCTACCCGGTTTTTCATTATAGCATCAATAACATTGGTTGTTCTCCTCCTTTCTATAAAACAGACTGTGTGTACCTCAAATACATGTAAATTATATGCAAAATCCATCTTGTCTTACCCTCCTCCTCCTTCCATACTTTCAGGTCCATGGACACCATCTCATTAAACTTCCCGGCCAAAGGAAGACCAACAGCTGGTTTAGGAATCGCCAATGCATACTGTTTACACAATTAGCAATTTTGATAAATACTCTCAATGTCTCCATTAAAATCATCACGCCAAACCTCTGTATCCCTCAACAATCCCTCAAGCTTTCCTCGTAAGGGATAGGCAAACTGCCTGTGCAACTTCAAAAGTACATTCTTTCTATATCTACCTGACAAACTCTCCAGCTGCATAGCATGAACCTGCTCCATTGATACATCCTCACAAAGTGGCACAAAGTAATGGACACATGAAGTAATTACTTCATGTGTCCATGAAGCAGAATCATTCTTAATGTCCAACTTCACACTGGCCTTCTTCATTGACAAGGGAATATCAGACTCCACCACACCAGTGCGAATTTATACCCTAATGCCCACAAGTAAGACTGGCAGAATATACTCTCCCTTAGAGTGCAACGTAGTACCCCCCTCCAAATTTAAAAACTTTATTACTACCATGCCTCTGTACAGTTTGATGCTCATCATCAGACAATGCATGCAAGAAAGTCTCCAACCACATCTCCCCATATACAGTACTGGAACATGCACTATCTAAAACTGCACAGCTATACGCTTCACTGATAAAAATTGTCATATCCTCATTATTGCATCCTGTGAAAAATATAGCATCTTCCTCCTTCTGTTTTTAAAATTCATTACCTTAACGAGAATTTTCCAAACTATCTGGACAATCTCTTAAGAAATGTCTAAAAGACCCACAACACTTACAGGTCATCAGTTGACCATCCCGCCCCAAAGTATTCATTGGTCTTTCACTCTTGCTCCACGAAAACCCCCCACCCCCTGTATATCCACGAAAACCACCCCTCGCCCCAACAAATACGCCCCGAAATGTGTCACCACCACGCCACCCAGACACTGCCCACCTCCGCAACAAATGAAGGCTCTATCTTGATATGATCAGAAAATCCAGAATTATCACTCCCCCTACCTGCACTCCCCACTCCCACAAATTTCTTTAATAATTCTTTGCCTGGTCAAAAAGATTATTCTATGTAGTGTAATCCATACCTGTAGGCACAAGTAATTTGCAAAGTACTGAGGTATACTTTCCTAAGGTTGTCTACTGTAATCCTCAAAATCTTCAAAATTTTTTAAGAGCAATTTCCAAGTCATCCTTCTCCAAATGCTTGTCAAAGAAAGCATTTAAAGCGTCCATCCCTCCCTCTTTACTCAAATCCTCCACATTAATCTTTTCAAAAACCTTCTCCTTAATCTTTAAATTATTGTCCTCAGGCAACGACAAGGCTAGGAATATTCCTTGTTTCTCCCATTTTAATTCAGTCACCAAACACCAGGCCGAGATCTCTTTCTTAAATTGTTCATAAGGTTTGCCCGATTTGTACTGTGGAATTTCAGTTTTAATACCCATTTTGGTTCCAATAAATCACTCGCTAAAAGAGATCATATAATTTAGCTGCTCTCGATCATAAAAGGCTAAGGCCTACACTAACTCACAACAGACCAGCCTAGCATGAGCCATCAGCTGATTTACGCTATTAATCCGGAAGTCACACATTTAAAATTAAACTTATTAAAATAAACAAACAAAAATGCTCCAAAAAAATTTCCAAAGCCCTACACAACAACGCACGAAATTCTATACCACCAAAACATACAACTCTTTAAAAATCGCTAAAAACCCACACCGCTCTTTCACACTGGCAATTTATCTCTTGTGTGACATTTATTTGCCATGGATCACTTGTATGCTATGCGACCACTTCTTCTTCTTCGTTTACATCTTTTCCCACTTTTATGTGGGGTTGATGTTTCTGGCCAGTGTTCTCCATATGTTCCAGTCCCATACTTCATCACCCAACAAACCTTTAGATCTCAGGTCGTCATTGATGCAATCCATCCGCCTACGCTTTGGTCTCCCCCTCCCTCTCCTACCCTGTATATCCATTTCCATCATCCTCCTCCCAACATACTGTTCATCCCTCCTAACGACATGACCATACCACCTTAGTCTACTTTCTTGTATCTTATTTGATACTTCTCTAACTTTTGAGGTACCTCTAATTACCTCGTTTCTGATCTTATCGCTTCTTGTCACCCCACACATCCATCTCAACTTCCTCATCTCTGCCACATCCAGTTTTTTCTCTTGTGTCTTCTTTATGGCCCATGCCTCTGCTCCATACATCATCGCAGGTCTCACAACTGTCTTATGCACTTTACCCCTCAACTTAATCCCTATTCTCCTGTGCGACCACTGTTAAAACGTTACTTGACTACTCTGTTGGTGTGGTTTTCCTCTTGGTCTCAGGACCTTCTTCACCACCTGCCAGATCACTTGAATCACTTCTCTCTGCTCATGCCACACGCAGCACCAAATCCACCCAATGACGTCATCTCTGCCCTCCCCCACTCACTCCTTGGCATAACAACCATTCACACACAACAACCACTTACTTACGTACATACAAACTTCAACATGCACATCATTTTTACTCCCGTTCTCCACTCAAAAGAGTAAGAATGCACAAACTTTTTTTACTCCCATTTCTGGGTGATATATTATTATTAGTCTTGCCTTTGAAATTTCAAAGCAGAGTCCAGAACTTTTTTCTGCTTTATCGCAGCCACTCCCCTTATATGGGGTATTATAGCTTTTGTATACAGACTGCCACTTATAAATAGCATATGTAAGAAACATGTGAAGTGTGGGGACTGATAAAAAAAAATATATATATATAATTGGGTGAAGAGGTAACATCAGCATAAAGTGCACTTTGACTCTGCTGCAGAATATAATCATTAAAGAAACACAGTATATCCTACAATGATGCACATGTCTATCCATCCCTAATTTTTGTATGACTCATTTTGGATCCATCATTATAATGCACAGAAATCTATATATACTTTCACTGTCGTATTATGAAGTAAATCAGGAATAAAATTGTTGTAAATACCAAGGAACATCAGGAGTCTGATATAACTGAATTGTGCTCTACACCACAATACCAAACACATAATGAAGCTGAAAACATTTTAAGAATAAGGAAAATCATTATCCAGAATAAGAAAACTTAGCATACTTATTTACCCATTATTATCACGTTATCCGAAGAGATAATAAAGGAATAGATTAAATATGTTCCATACTGTTGCTGTAAAATAATTTTCCAGTAAAAACATAAGATAGTACTTATCAAATAAAATACTGATTAAAAAAACAAGAGATAAGAAGTAAGCAAAACGTCCTGTCTGGTAACATGACAAGGGAAGGGAAAGAGAACAGCCGATAAAAAGAAACTGAAAGCCACTGAGAAAAGAAAGACAACTGAAAAAAAGCTTCTGTCCCTTTTCTATTAATATATAAGAGATACAGTATCTAAAGAACCAGATTCAGACGTCCCATTTGCAAAAAAAAAAAAAGGCACCGATAAGACTGTCAAGGAGCAAACTTCAAGGACAAAAGTTAACAAAGGTGGGTATCGATACCACAAAGAAATGCAATGACTCATTTAAATATTACCAAATATTCTTTAAATTATTCTACCTCCTATTTTTGGGATATAAACCTGAGACGTGTAGAAGAAGAAGTCCGCAGGTTAGTGCGAGACATACAGGTCTCATCGAACCTTGGACCTGTAGAACAGGAGTCTACAGCTGAGTGTCTTGAACTGTGAACTCCTGTTCTACAGGTCCCAGGTTTAAATCTCAACAGCAGGAGGTAGAATAATTGGAAAAAAAATTGGGCAATACAGGTATGTTAATAACATTTTACCTGAAAAATTATTAAGTGGAATGTATAGTTAATATTTCATATTACATTGACAATCTTATCATTCCATTTTTTCTAGTACAAGGAGTACCCATGTCTTGAAGCTTAAGTACTTTCAGATATTATGGTTTTGTAGCAATAAAGCTGATCTTTGAAAGAAGAGTAATACCAGGGTGCACTAGGGTTATTCATATTTAATAGGTAAGCAATCTAACCTTAACTAACTTAGCCTCATCTCAACATACCTAACCTAACAATTTATTTGATTAAGTAACTCATGATGGGGTTCTGGGGGGTTGCTCATCTTTAAGAGATCTAATAAAACTCTAAATCATTATTCTGACTGCCTAAATAAAAAGCACCATAACTCTAATTCTCTAATGTTTTAATGCAAACAACATAATGGTTTGTCATCTCCTATTACAGTTCCTCAATATCAAACTAAAGTAAGCTTTATACTTGCTCTATGGTAGGTATACACTTCTTGAGAATTGGGGTTTTGTGATATATACTGCCCTTTTTGAGAGAAACTTTATATCAACATATTTCTACTATACACAACTTCTAATCTAAGGTAATATTTGAGACTATAAAAGACGGCAAATGGTGTTAATGCACTTCCTAGGCAGAGTTATAACATTATTACTGGAGACAAAACTTGACTAAATCATATAGGATGCATTCATATATGATTAACTGCTTTCTCAACCAAGTTGTTCTGGAGGAATTTTCAGACTTCCTTTCTTGAATCACAAGGTGCTTCTATACAAAACTTTTAGAGAGAATAAGAAACCTCCTTTAAGCTTAAATATACTAAAAAATACAATTATTCCAGGGATAGATGACTAACTTACCATAAACAGAGAACCCTTTAAATAATATGACATATTTACAACAAAATACACCAAAATCTGTTAAATGTTCAACACAAGTCACTTGCTAAGAGTAAGTTATAAAGTACAAGACATGGATCTCCTTTTTCTAGAATCTTCTCCACATGCAAAATACCAAGATCACCTGAACACTGATTAGAGCAGGAAGGATAAAATCTTGACATATTTCCATTCACAAGAATATCATTTCTCATATGACAGACCCATGAAGTGTCAGAAAATACTGAAATGAAAACGTAAGACAAAACATATCCTTCCTATTCTCCATGTTTCATTCATAACATATAAAGCGGTAAACTACTGGGATGTAACTGACCTTCAGGGCTCCTTCGATATTGGTACCACCATCAGCCTGAAGGCTATTGATAAACTTCTTGGCTTTCCTAATTGCCGTGCCAGTGTAGCGCATGGTACCCAATTTGTGGGCAGCGTCAGAAAAGTGGATGATATTGAAGGTATCACCTGCATTCAGGTCTGTCAAAATGTGCCTAAGTGCTTCTTTAACCTATAAAATAAAATAAAAAGTTATTTATATCTCAATTATTGACCCTCCAGGTGAAATTATATATTTTCTTCAGTGAGCATAATATGAAACTATTGTCACAGTATCCTTAAGCTGTCCAAATCAGATATCCAAACATGGCTAGTGTCCCATTTTTCATCAGGATATCCTAAGTTCAGTCCTATGGAGTCAAATAGAACTTCTCGACACATGTCTATGATAAAGAAGAGGCTATGCCGTATCATGGGAAGCAACTAGTTCCCATTCTAATGGGGGTAGACACAGAAATGTTGGACTTGGGGGATCAAGGCTACTAGATTTGTGCACTCTACCATTGACATACTGTGCTACTCCTCCACAGAGGACACAAAATAACTAAGACAGTTAACCAAATTTTCAACTGGACATGAGAAACCACTGTCAAACACGACGATTATGGACATATAATGTCTAAACCTGCAGAAATCCAACATCAAAGTCTTACTAATAAAAAAAAATTTGACATCCTAATCTGGATAGGCCAAATGAGTGATTCAACAGATTACTTAGTAAGATTTCCATAATTTAAATCATTAATTCTTTCGACTCTTCCTGTCAAGGGTTACCACTGTGGATCAATCGTCTTCATATTTCCCTATCCCTTGCATCCTCCTCCATCATTCCACACATTGTCATGTCCTCCTTCGGTACATCCATAAACAGGGTATTCCTATTTGGCCTACTCTCCCTTTCTTGCCTGGCAGCTACGTCCTCAGTATCTTTCTAGCAACATTCTTCTCACCTCTCCCGAGAACATGCTCAAACCACCTCGGTGCTACCTTTTTCACCATGTCCCCAAACCATCCTATCTTATAAATTATGAATCATATTAATAAAAATAAGAATATCCTAACCACCCACAGCTTTTGTACATGAAATAATATATGAATTCCCATTATGTGCTCTCAGAGAAGAAACAGTACAAGTGACATATTTAAGCTTTGGTTACCACTGAGTTACACAAATGCTAGAAATGCATTGCAAGCAGTGGATTAAGTATCATATAATGTGCTCCAGTGAGAGTTGATGCTAAATTTATCATTATGTCCAAAACTGACAATGTGTATCTTGATTTTCATTTAAATATTGTCTTGAAAGTTTGCTTGTAGTTCTGTCTTTCCATGCTACCATACTCCTTACTCACTTACATTTGATTAAAAGTACCCATACCAAAAATGCTTCAAAAATATAGTTAGAAATCAAGGGTGCTTTTTCAACCACAGTTTGAAGTTACTGTTTGCCATTTTATGTCATTATTAATCACCATTCGAAAGGGGGTGGACACAGACGGGTTTGAGATGTGGAATTCAAGCTGGAAGGCTTTCCTAGCGCCCCACGGTGGGCTCGAACGCAGGTTTGTTACTTCCAACGTCGAGTTCTCTAGGCATTGCATACTGCGGTACCTTCAACCACAGCTTAAAGTGACAATGGTATTTTCTGATAATCCCAATTCCACAATGGCACACTTCACTGGGAGTGAGGATAGTTTTTATTCTCTAATTTATTGCCTTACCTGATCAAGCTTCCTGCCTTCCATTGATCCAGAAGTGTCGATTAGAAAAGTAATGTGCTTGGGAGTGTATTGGAGATCAACCGGGGCAAAGAAATGGACAAAATATCCATCTTCAAACTGGAATAAAGAAAATAACTATCTTCAAACTGGAAAACAAATAATAAGACAAATATACTTTTACAGTTTTATCGGGAAAAAAATGGAAATGGACACAATACCCATTACACGTATCAAACTGAAACACAAAAAATACCTATCTCCATACAGGAATAAAAGAGTTAATCAATACAAATATATATTTAAGAATATTTCGGGTAAATAAGGAAATAGATCAAATATAACCCAGCCACTGATGGGGGAAAGCCAGCCTCAACTTGGTGCCGGTCCCAAGTCCGGTAAATGGGCAGGGTTGGTGGCAGGAAGGGCATCCGGCCATCAATATTTTGCCAAAACCAAAATATGGCCAGTACAGATAACGAGAATAGTCACCATAATAGGGCGTTCCCCTTAGGCGACGCGTTGGGGCTTCGCCTGACCCCTCCGGAAAGACAGCAAGGGCTACCCAGTCATGGGAGGGCTGGGTTAAAGAGGCAAGCTCGAGGGAGAGTGTTAGATGAGATGCTGCAGGTGGGCACTCTTAATGTGGGGATGATGACTGGGAAGGGGCGAGAATTGGTGGACATGATGGAGAGGAGGAGAATTGGAGTGCTGTGTGTGCATGAGACCAGGTGGAAAGGAAATAAGGCGAGGGAACTGGGTGAGGGTTGCAAATTGTTCTATAGTGGAGCAAATGAGGAAGGGAGGAATGGTGTAGGAATAATACTATCCAAAGACCTGAAGGAAAGCTTGCTTGGTGTGAATAAAAAGAGTGACAGAATTATGAGTTTAAAGCTGAGACTGGGAGAAACGGTAGTCAATGTGTTATGTGCCTATGCCCCACAAACTGGTTGTACAGTGGAGGAGAAGGATGTATTTTGGGAGGAGATGGACCAGGAGCTTAGAACAATTCCTATAAGGGAGAGGGTAATTTTGGGAGGAGATCTAAATGGCCACTTGGGAATTGGGAGGGCTGGGATAGGTAGAGTTCATAGGGGTTGGGGGGTGGGCGAGAAATGAGGGGGGGGAGAGTGAGTGATTGATTTTGCAGTGGCATTTGATCTGGTATTGGTCAACACATTCTTTGAGAAAAAGGAAAACAGATTGATTACATACAGTAGTGGTGGGAGGGAGAGCCAGATAGATTTATTGTTGTGTAGGAGAGACCATCTGAAGGAGATTAGCAACTGTAAATTAATAAATGGGGAGAGTGTAGCAGTGCAACATAGGATAGTAGTAACTGATTGCAGGCTCAGGAAATGTAGGAAAAGTAAGAAGACGAGGATGGACCCAAAGATAAAGTGGTGGAGATTGAAAGATGCAGAGCTGAGAGCTATGTTTAAGGGAAGAGTGTTGGAAGCAATAAGGTTGCATGAGGATGTACAAGAATGGTGGACAGAGAATAGAAAGGTGATTTTGAGGGTTGGTGAGGACGTACTTGGAAAGTCATCAGGAAGGAAACCCCAAAATGATAAAGAGTCATGGGGGTGGCATGAGGAAGTGCAAGAATGGGTGAAGAACAAGAAAGAAGCCAAGAAAAAGGCAGATTTATCAGGCCTGGAGCAGGATAAAGAAGAGTACAAGCAGGCAAAGAAGGAGGCAAGGAGAGCAGTAGCAAAAGCAAAGGCAGAGACATTGAATGAAGTCTATGCAGAGCTGGAAACACTAGAAGGAGAGAAGAAAATATGGCAAATTGCCAAGGTCCGAGATGCTGCATCCAAGGACTTGACCCAAGTAAGACAAATAAAGGATAACCATGGAGTAGTCCTAGCATAAGAGGAAGAAATAAACAGCAGATGGGAAACTTATTTTGAGGATTACTAAATAAAGAGAACCCAAGAGCAGTATTTTAAGATGGACTTCCAAATGAAGCAGTTACAACAACAGTGGCTAGAAGAGAGGTAGAGCGGGCAGTAAGAAAATGAAAAATGGAAAGGCAGCAGGACCTAATAAGATGCCAGTGGAGGTATGGAAGAGTCTTGGAGAGGAAGGCATAGATATCTTTTGGGACTTAATGCAAAAGATCTTTAGTCAGGAAAAGATGCCAGAGGATTGGAGAGGAAGCCTAATCATCCCAATCTAGAAAAAGGGAAGGGAGACATTCAGGAGTGTGGAAAATATAGAGGTATAAAGTTGTTAAGTCATACAATGAAGATATGGGAGAAGATCATAGAGAGGAGACTCAGAGAGGTAACGACAATTGGGGATGAACAGTTTGGCTTCATGCCTGGAAGAGGGACAGAAGATGCCATATTTGCCTTGAGACAAATGATGGAAAAGCATCGGGAGAAACAGAAAGGACTGCATATGGTCTTTATTGACCTGGAAAAGGCATATGATTGAGTACCACGTCAAGAGGTGTGGAGGTGTGTTAGAGAAAAGGGAGTCCCCGAGAAATAGGTAAGAATCATCCAAGATATGTATGAGAGGGCAGAGGCAAATGTTAAGAGCAGTGTGAGCTTGACGAAGTCTCTCAGTAAATGTTGGTCTGCATCAAGGGTCTGCTTTGAGTCCATATCTATTTGATCTGGTCCTTGATGTAGTAACCCAGGGTATTAGAGATCAGTCACCATGGTGTATGCTCTTTGCAGATGACATTGTACTGTGTAGCAACAGACGAGAGGTAGTGGAGGAGATGCTTGAGGAGTGGAGAAGAGTGATGGAGGATAGAGGACTGAAAATCAGCAGGAAGAAGACAGAGTACTTGAGGTTTTGAGATGATGAGAATGGGGAGGTCAATTTGTGGGGGGAGGTGTTGAAAAGAGTTGAAAAGTTCATGTATTTGGGATCAACAGTAGCAGAGGATGGTGACCTAGAGACAGAAATAACCCACAGAATACAAGCGGGATGGAAGAACTGGAAGAAAGTGTCTGGGGTGCTGTGCGACAGGAGAATAGGGATTAAGTTGAGGGGTAAAGTGCATAAGACAGTTGTGAGACCTGCGATGATGTATGGAGCAGAGACATGGGCAATAAAGAAGACACAAGAGAAAAAACTGGATGTGGCAGAGATGAGGATGTTGAGATGGATGTGTGGGGTGACAAGAAGCGATAAGATCAGAAACGAGGTAATTAGAGGTACCTCAAAAGTTAGAGAAATATCAGATTAGATACAAGAAAGTAAACTAAGGTGGTATGGTCATGTCGTTAGGAGGGATGAACAGTATGTTGGGAGGAGGGTGATGGAAATGGATATACAGGGTAGGAGAAGGAGGGGGAGACCAAAGCGTAGGTGGATGGATTGCATCAATGAAGACCTGAGGTCTAAAGGTTTGTTGGGTGATGAGGTATGGGACAGAAACATATGGAGAACACTGGTCAGAAACATCGACCCCACATAAAAGTGGGAAAAGATGTAGACGAAGAAGAAAGAAGAAGAAGGAAATAGATAAAATATCCATGTTCAAATTGACATTAAAATGATAATTAAGATATATATTTTACATATATTTTTAGAAAGACTTCCTTATTATATTTTTTTGAAGATGCAACACTCCATTTTTTTTTTATTAAAAAAAAGTGACATCTAAAAGTGATATTGAGTACAACCAAGATACAGAGAGGGCATCAACAAGCAATTTTTTGTCATCTCGTATAATCATGATTCGATGTACAATCTTGCTTCTTTCTCTTGTAACCTACTTCTATACTTTTTAATATAAGTTTCTTGAATGTAAAATACTAATGTACAAACGTACATACAGTCTCAATACTGTACCTGAACATCACCAGCATCCAATGATCTATCCACATCATAATGTAACTCGAGCTGGCCATGAATAACACCATCTTTTGGCATCTTCTCTGGGTCAGGATCATATTGTATACGAGCTGTTTTGGGTCCCTCTCGCCATTCGGATACTGCAAGTTAAATATTTTTTTAAAATTTTAAGAGCCATTATCAATCACCGTTTGCAGGGGAAAAAGTCACATTAGAACTGAGGACACAAGGTTGGATGTCCTTCCTAACGCTCCACAGTGCTCTCGATCTAGTGTCTGTCACCTCAAGATTCGAGTATTCTGACTACTACGATACCGCGGTCCCCATTGCAAATATAATATAAACCTTCCTCTCGTAGTGTCCTTAGTGTGTATTCTTATCTATACTAAGCACAGCTGTGTTAAATTTAGATGTCACAATTAGTACAAAATCAAGAAGGGGTGGACACAGACAAATTGGAGCTGAGTGATTAAGGTTGGATGCCTTTTCTAACGTCCCTCAATGGAATCAAAACCAGTGATAGTCACTTCGCGACTCGTGCACTCTACCAAAGCCCCCATAAGCTCTATCTATCTATCTATATACATGAGCCCTCTTTCCCTTCATAAGGGGAGTGGCTGAGTCAAAGCATAATACTATAATTATAAATATAATAATAAGCAAATTTTAAGAGTTTCATCTTGAAACTGTAATAATATAGAATTCCAATGCCATGTCATTGCTTCCTTCCTCTTCAAAATTACGAATGCAAACCACTACTGTGTTCTTGTCTCTCTAATCTCAGGCTACATGAATATATCACAGCAAATGCACAGCCAATCCTACTACAATGCCTTTTATAAGCTTAGGTGAGATCCTCTACTTTGTGTGGTCAAGTTTGATAGACTGACTCGCTCAAAGATGAATACTGTCCTTTTAGATGGCAAGATGCCAACATACGAAATAAAGAAGAAGAAATTCTAAAGCTCATTAGGGCTCACGTATTTATTGTTCTGTCAGTTAAAGAGAACAAAAAAGATATATCATTACATTAACAAACAAACTGAAATCAAAAGATGATCAGGATTCGTCACTAGGGTGTGTATACTGCTCCATAAATAGACAAAGAGAAAGTGACTCGTGAGGAAGAAAAGAGAAAAAACAAAATACGAATTCGTTTTTCTCCCTTTTCATTATCAGGCAAGAACGAAGTATTGCATTAGAAAAAAAAGGCATTTCAACACTTATTCAAGAAGGTGCTGAATGCATTTAAAATGGCGTTGAAATAACGTTAAAAGCAGATGTCTGTCTGTCTGTCTATCTATCTATCTATCTATCTATCTATCTATCTTATCTATCTATATATATATTATATATATATATATATATATATATATATATATATATATATATATATATATATATTATTTGTTTTCCCTTAACATGTGCATATATCTTACACAAATAATACTGGATATGAGCAAGTATATGCACTCGCATATTCAAAATGTTCATTTAAGTAAGCTTAGCATAGGTGCAGGCTAAATTAAACGTGGAAGGCTACGTTGCTTGACTATCAAAGATTCCGTGATATTTTTAGCGTGATCTAATTAGCGTCTTAGCAATCTGTAAATAAACGTACCTTTATATCCTTACATATTATTAAACGTGAGAACATTTTAATTAATTTTCTTACATATCTTGAAAACCTCTGTTTTTGTATATCATACACTCATTTCAGTATTTAATATCAGAATATTAAGCCATCAAAATTTTGTGTTTCATCGTGCGAACTGAGCAAACGTACTATTGCTTTACACGGTATGAAGATTTCACTTAAAATCTGTAAAAACAAGTTATGAATAACGAAACAAGAGAAGCCTATTTCCACTGATTGGCAATAAACTTACCTGCTTCTCTGAATTCATGTCCCCCAGGTACTTTTTTCACTTTCAGGGTGCTGATATCCCTCGTTTCATGAATCGTCACATCCACGAGAAGATCGCGCACTGGATAACCCGGGTGAACGTTCACTTTGTGCGAGTAAGCGCCGAGTCGTCTCGCCAGAAGCTCCTGCAAAGAGAGGAACGATAAAAGCTTCCTTTCCACCAATGAGCAAGAGGCCTCAAGGAAAGAAGGTGGGGCTTAGGGTAAAAGTAAGTAAAAGTGAGTATAAAAGCTGGAAAGAAAAATGGTTATAGTACATTATTTTATAATGCATGTCTGAACGGAGTATATAACAGTAATAATTCTTAAATAAAAAAAAATGGAATTTGCCTTGTAGATAGGAAGTTCAATGAGTACCACATATTTATGGAAGAAAGTGTACATTAACACTAAAAACATAAAATTGAGCATAGACTTGAAAGAAAAATAATATTTATTTTACGGTTTTTCAGATATTAAAAATATTGTATCTAAACGTAAGGTGGGAGAGCTTATAGGCAAAAGAGAGCAGGGTCAGCCACATCATAAGTGGGTAAAGATCTGTCAAGGGGACCCAAAGGCATAGCTGGCTCATAATTACCATATTTTGATAAAGATAATGAATATAAATCAAAATAATTATATTTACTAAACAGAGGTCATTAAAAAGTAAATTAAGCCTAACCAGCAGCCTGTGATGTTTTGGGTGTTTGCGGCAATAAAGGAATTTTTGCTTCCATTATTAATATAACCTCAGTGATACTGTCATTATGCCACTATTATAAAGAAAACGTTAAGGCAGAGACAGAGAAATAAAATCTGATCCCATGAAGAATGTAGGAAGGGAAGAACTTCGCTAAATAAAGAGGAGAGAGAGAGAGAGAGAGAGAGAGGAGAGAGAGAGAGAGAGAGAGAGAGAGAGAGAGAGAGGAGAGAGAGAGGAGAGAGAGAGAGAGAGAGAGAGAGAGAGAGATGAATAGTATATTTTTCTACATTTCTCAATATCTGAATATCCAACGAAGACTTCAATTTACATCTTAAGTGAACTCATTTAAAATAATAAAGCTTACAGTGGTTAGGAGCTAACAAACACTAATACTATTTCCTGATAGTGGACTACATGTAGCGTCAAGAAGGAAAAATAGGAGGGAGGTGTTGGAGAAGGACAGAAAGGACAATATAATGGGGAATGGAGTGAGTGTTGGAGAAAATGGAAATGTGGATGTTGAAGGATATAGAAGCTGGGGGTGTTGGAGGAGACAGAGGTGGTGTTGGAGGAAACAGAGGTGGTGTTGGAGGAACACAGTAACTCCAATTTATGGAAATGAACTTATCAGCCTAGTGGACACAATTTGAACACATCATATCTGAGTTTCCTTTGGGGAAACCTCTGTCTAAGGTACAGGTAATCAAGGATTTCACTTGGGGTGTGTATGTATGCATTCATGTATGTATGTATGTATGCATGTATGTATGCATGTATGTATGTATGTATGTGTATCTGCTTATATGAGCAGAGATAACTAAAAGAACGATTATGTATATTACTGAAATAGTACATAATATGCATGTATACATACAG
This sequence comes from Halocaridina rubra, assembly GCA_037179515.1. Classification (NCBI taxonomy): domain Eukaryota; kingdom Metazoa; phylum Arthropoda; class Malacostraca; order Decapoda; family Atyidae; genus Halocaridina; species Halocaridina rubra. The sequence goes on from JAXCGZ010019039.1 coordinate 97,988, forward strand.
TAAACATACAAATGTCGTAAACTGTCTAATTATTACACAAGAGAAATTTTTTGCATTTACTTCATATGTGTGTGCGTGTTCCACTTTTCCTTTAAATACATTTATGCATTATGTATTCAAAATCTTAGATAAAATACATAACATAGTCAACTCACATTTTCTACACATTCCAACCTCTATTGTAGTCCTTATGCCCTTGTTTTTACATCCAATGAAAAATTCTCCCCCTTTTTCAGGATAATTTTGGCAAATGTTCATTGACATACGGTATATAAATCCTGTATCATTCGTTTGACTCTGTTTTTTCCATCAAGGTCGGCCTAATTTCCATCACCTTCAACTTATTTTTCCATAAAAAATCCACTCTTTTTACTCACGATCCACACTTTCTTCATGAAAGCTCCGCCCTTTTATTATCAAGGTCCGCCCATTTTTTATAAATGCTCCACCCCTTTTTGCATAAACTCCGCCCATCTCAAAGAACATTATCATTTTACCTTCCAACTAACTAATAAAATAAAGTCTTGGTAGAAAAGAAGAAATAATCAAGAAATGGATAGATGTAAATACTTTAACGATAATAAGGGAAGGAAGGAAGGAAGGAAGGAAGGAAGGAAGGAAGGAAGGAAGGAAGGAAGGAAGGAAGGAGAGAAAGAAAGAAAGAAAGAAAGAAAGAAAGAAAGAAAGAAAAACAGGAAGGAAGGAAGGAAGAAGAAAATAGTAAAAAGAAAAAAATAGTCGTTTAAGTCCATGAGAAAAGGGAGAATGTAGCTAATGGAAAGAAGTAACAAAGGAAGGAAAAAAATAATAAAAAAAAAAATAATCGTTAAAGACGATGAGAAGAGGGAGAACGTAGCAAAGACGAGGAGGAACAAGACAAATAAAAACTAAATAGGCTAATATAAGAATATGTTCCGGTTTTACGTCACGGACTCCCTTTTCGACCAAGGGCTAGGACGGTTGCCTTCTTGCTAAGGACTTGTTTTGGCAGATGTAGTCGTCATCCTGAGTGCATGCCCTTGCTAACCTCAGACCGTGACGGGGCGCGAACCCTCGACCTGACGCCTCAGAGTCGCGGACGCTACCGGTTGAGCCACGGTGACTACCAAGAGGAAAGGAATACATAAATAAGATATATTAAATACAACAGAAAAAATAATCATGACAGTAAAAAAAAAATAATAATAATAATAATAATAATAATAATAAAAGGAAACAGAATAACGAAACGGTGACCAGAAAGGGAAGTGATATATATATATATATATATATATATATATATATATATATATATATATATATATATATATATATATATATATATATATATATATATGAATAATAAGAAACATACTATTACTACTAATACTTTTAAAATAATAATAATAAAAATAAAAATAATAATAATAATAGCAATAATACTAATAATAATAATAATAATAATAATAATAATAATAATAATGATACAAACTCCGCAAATAAATGAGAATGATGTACAAGTCATATATATTAAACACATATTTGAATTAATTCTAACAAAGGTAAAACAAACACGTACACACCCACAAGACCGTGAGACGTGCAGTTATGACGGGGTAGAGTAGTAGTAGTAGTAGTAGTAGAGAGAGAGAGTAGTAGTGGTAGTGGAGTAGAGAGAGAGAGAGAGAGTAGTAGTAGTAGTAGTAGAAAAAGAAAAAGCAGTAGTAACGGTGGTAGAAAAAAGTAGTAATAGTAGTAGTAGTAGTAGTAGTAGTAGTAAAAGTGGTAGAAATAGAAAAGAATAGTAGTAGTAGTAGAAAAAGAAGTAGTAGTAGTAGTGGTAGTAGTAGAAAAAGAAGATAAGTACAAACACACTCCAAAACATACTTCTATATTTTTTATTCTTTTGTTTTTCTCTATAAACAACCTCCATTCAAGTAAAAAAAAAAAAAAAAAGTACATTCAACATACACCTGGATATACTCAAAGAACAGTGAGGGGAAAAATGCAATGAAAAAATACCGAGAAACCAAAAAAATATATATATAAAGTGTAAAAATGTAAAAAAAAATAAAAGTTGTTCATAAACCAACTTGGAAAAAATAGTCTTAACCTTTTCCATTCTCTTTAAGGGTGTAGTCTTTTCGGATGATTAAAAAAAATAAGAAAAAATAATATTAAAATAATGCACTACTTACAAAAAGACCAGATATAACATTAAGTACAACAAGAAAATAAATAATTATTATACTACATACAGGTGATAATTATATTTCTTTTCAGAGTAAATACAGATATACACCAAATGAAAGAGCGCCCGAGTCTACTCTCCAGTCTTCCCGAGAGATTAAAGAGAGAAAAACAATCTTGCTCTACACATTCTCTCTCTCTCTCTCTCTCTCTCTCTCTCTCTCTCTCTCTCTCTCTCTCTCTCTCTCTCTCTCTCTCTCTCTCTCTCTCTAAACAAAAACAAAAAAATATTATTTCTTGCGGGTGGGCGGTTGTAAAGGCCGAGTCCCTAAAGGCGTTTGAGAGCGGACCAAGAAGAACATTACTGTATTCACCGATGACCCATTTGGAGTTGTAAAGAGTGTTCTTTTACAAAAAGCTTCTACCCATCGGTACCAGCTTCTAGGAAAGACCAGAAGGTGCTCTAATCTAAGTAGGTTTTAAGAGTTAAAAGGGTTCTTACTTTTAAAAACTGCCAGGAGTTAAGAGTGCTGTGGCAGTAAGGAGGATTCAAGAGTAAAATAAAGTTCTTACTCTTTAGTCAAGAGTTAAGAGTATTTTAGCATTAAGGATGATTCAAGAGTTAAGTTTTTATTTTCATAGAGTTCCAGTTGATGCAAGGGTTTTAAAGAATGCGATTTTAAGAGTTGAAGAAGGCTTTTATTTCAAGAACCTTTCAAGAGTTAAGATAACTCTTGCGTCAAGAAATTTCAAGAGAGAGGAGTTTTAAAGCATTAAAAAGTATTCAAGAGTTAAAAAGGGTTCTAATGCCACATATATTCAGTAGTTACGAGGGAAATAAGTTAAGAAGTTCTAAGAGTTGACGATATAAGTTAAGAGGTTCTAAGAGTTGATGAAGGTTATTACTTCAGGAAGCATTTAAGAACTGAAAGAGCGGCTGGAATAAAACGCAAGCTTTAAAGACGATTTCTTTAAGGTGTTATCACGGTTCTAATACCATAAAAGTTTCAGGTGTTAAAAAAAAAAGTTAAAGTTTGCGGTTTTAGCCCTCCTATCAGAGGCATCGCCCCTGCTCTGGCGGGCGTCAGCCGGTGCAAGCTCCAATCCCCCACTGTGGTGTTCAGCCACAGCAGTAACCTTCCCAGTAAACAGCTTAAACTCTCGATCCTGAACGGGAACCGATCTGTCGACCTCGCGAATGCGAGGCCAGCGCGTTACCACTGTATTAGCCAGAAGTGTTACTAGTGTTGTTATGGAGAAAGGGTTCTGAAAGTTCTGAAAAGTCTATTGTTTTTATATAAAGTTTTAGGAGTATAGAAAAAGGTTCTCATTTGAAAAGCTTTACTTTTGTTTTTGTTTTATTAAAGAGCCGTGGGGGTAAAACCAGCTGCAGTTGGGTCTTGCGGCAAAGATCCTTGCCCGTTTACAGTGTGGATGACCCAAGCAGAGTAGTGGAGGTGGGAATTGTGCCAGTTCTTTATTCCTAAGGAGCTCATAGGAGTGATCGAGATATATAAGCTTCTAGTGAATGTGTGTGATCTGACTCGGCCACTCCATTTGCAAGTGAGATGGCGGACACTGTACACACAAATGGATAGATAGATAAATAAATAGCCAGATCGAGATAGAGAGACAAACTGACAGATACAGAGATAGATAGATAGAGACAAAATGATAGAAAAACAGAAAGATAGACAGACCGATAAACAAGTCCTTAGACAATACTGACTATCGAGTCAGTGAAATATTGTTGTCCTGGGGGCAAGTGACCCTAAAGTTAATATAGTGTAATTCTTATTATAGAAAATAATCGAATTTGCGATGTTTCAGTTTCACAACCTCTATCCCTTCCTCATCCCTATGCGTCTAAAATTATATTAAGAAAAAAAAACAACAGCATGAAAATAAATAATTAAATTAAAAAAAGTAAATACACAAGTATATTATATTTATTTTAAGGACAAATATCCCGAAGTTGTGTGTATATATTTATGTATATGTGTGCGTATATACGTGTGAGCGTGGGCGTATTTGGGCACAGGGAATTCGAGGACACGAAGAGCGAAGACTTAAACCTCTTAATTTCTCTATTGCAATTCAAATTTACTTTTATTATTTATTTATTTGCCTTTTGATTCATTTAATTTCAGCTTTCTTTCTTTTTCTTTTTTTTTTGCTTTTTATATGTTTTCTGTTATAATTTCTTCATTTATATATATATATATATATATATATATATATATATATATATATATATATATATATATATATATATATATATATATATATAATCACAGTTATATTTATTTATTTTGTATTTATTTTCTTGTTCTACATCAAACTTACATTAAGCTTGATTTCTTTCTGTCTTTCAATTACTATAATAATAATAATAATAATAATAATAATAATAATAATAATAATAATAATAATAATAATAATAATTACTTATTATTATTATTATTATTATTATTATTATTATTATTATTATTACTATTATTACTATTTTTATTATTACTATTATTATTATTACTATTATTATTATTATTATTATTATTATTATTATTATTATTATTATTATTATTTGCTCAAGTTTTCCTCAAAACTCCATCAGCACTACAGTACAAACGATATTAGACAACGTTCCCCCAATATTGCTTAAGCCCCCATGGCATCTAATATCTAACCAGCCTAATTAAGCCGTTACGGCCAATTAGCTCTATGTGAGGGTAGTTAGAGGCTATTAAATGATTAGCTTTTAGAGGTAATTATAGCTGCATGAACTGGTTAGTGCCACAATTACCTATTACGCCCACCTCAATTAAGCTGATCAATTTTTAACTTCTTCCTGAAACGACAATAACAACAACAACAACAGCATTAACATCATCTGGGTTTGCAAATTAACGGGAGTAAATCACTGTTAAATCAGTGGTCTTTATACATCGAACATCGAATTTTGTCTACAGTTTTCATTTTTGTTCGTGTTTGAATGTAAGAGCAAATTACAACACACACGTCCATGTGTGCGTGTGTGTGTGTGTGTGTGTGTGTGTGTGTGTGTGTGTGTGTGTGTGTGTGTGTGTGTGTGTGTGTGTGTGTGTGTGTGTGTGTGTAAATACATTATATGTGTAAAAGCTAAACATAATTACCCCTGGCCAGGATATGAACCTACATACACTAGCAATCCATATGGGCGCGCACGCGCACGTACGCACACATATTTCTGCCCAGACAAGGGTTCGAACCTAGATAAACCTGATAATACACAACTATACATAAAGCTTTAACGAAGGCCTTAAAAGAAGAAGGAAACCTCATGGCAAACTGCTAAAGATAGAGAATGAACAAATTGTACTGAATGTCGTTGTTAATTCTACTCTCTCTCCCCAATATTATTATATATTGTCACCAATAATCCCAATTCGAATGGGGGTGGACACAAACAGGTTGGAGATGGGGAATTAAGGCTGGCTGGCCAATCGAACAGCATAAGGAGAAAAATCGAACACTAAAATTGGCTTCAAGTGGAGTTCGGAAGTGGCTGAAACATGAACAGAGACATTCAGAAGACTGTGGACATTTCCTAGCTCAATCAGTTGGCCGAGAGGATTTCTACTGCTTTTAAGATCCTCAGCGGTACCTTGATAACGCCCAAAATATACAGATGAATTGTCTCTGTGCTAAAGGCTCGAAACCAGGTCAAGAGAGCTTGTAGGTAGCATTGCTTACACATATGATAGTGTGCTTCGTGGAATTACACACACATACATACGCACGCATACACGTAAGTACACACGCACGCACGCGCGCGCGCACACAACACACACACACACACCCACACACACTATATATATATATATATATATATATATATATATATATATATATATATATATATATATATATATACACATACACACAGACAGCTATTGGTTGAGAGTGAAAGTGCAAAATGCAACCAATGCACGTGTCATTAGCATGCAACAGCTCACTAAATTATTGTTCAAATTAAAGCACTGATACTGCATTTCTTAATGTTTATGCTAATACTTATTATTTCGCCCACATATATGCAAACAACTGCATAATGCACCCACACACTGACACTCAAATATAAGAGGTCAATGCATTTCAAGCGCATTCTCATGCAAAGGTCACGCTAGGTATGTGACGTCATCGTGGTTATTGTTATCTTAAACACATACACAATGTAAGAGATATTCAACTGAGATTTACAAATGCATGTTGAGGTTATTCTTATGACAATTCTTATCTCAAGTGGTATTTACTAATGCAGGTCGAGACTATTCCTAAGATATTTCTAATCTCCTCGAACGAACGCTTACACATACTACTACTACAACTATAACTACTACTTACTACTACTACTACTACTACTACTAATAATAATAATAATAATAATAATAATAATAATAAGCTATGATTCGATAATGTACATCATAGGTCAAGAAGAATATGACCTCTTTACTCCATCAGCTTAATCACTTAAAACCTGTAAATTGACCTTACATGACCTAAAATAATTACTCATATAGGTCAAATATACTATGACCTCATTAAGTACATTAGCTATATTACCTTAACCTCATCAATGACCTTCTATGACCTATAACCCCGGCTAAAATGTTGACTCGCTAGACATGTCAGGAAGAATATGACCTCTTTTACCTCGAAAGTTTGATCAGTTTGGTATTGTAAGTTGACCTTTTATGACCTAACAAGGAAATTCACAGCAATGGTCAAGATGAATACGAAGTTTTTCACTTTCAAATGTGTCATCAATTTAATCTTGTCAACTACTTTATATGACCAAAACTCAGACTAAAATGATAACTTGCATCAGAGGTCAAGTAAAATATGATCTCTTTTAACTTTAAATACCTAATAAGATCCCGTACACTGACCTCTTGTGACCTATACTAATAACTCACAACAAAGGTCAAGATAAGTATGACCCCTTTAACTTTCAAAGGCTTAATAATTTTACCTAGGCCATTGCCTCATATGACCTACAAATCCGACTAAAACTGATGACTCACCTCATAGGTCAAGTAGAAAATGACCTCATCCTGTTCACTGACTGTGACGTCAACACGAAATCTGGAAGTCTCTCTTTCTCTGGAAAAAAAGACGAGAAAAATACATATGAAAAAATATGACAAAGTGCTTACAACAATACACCCTTATAGGTACATATGTGTGTATATAATAATAATAATAATAATAATAATAATAATAATAATAATAATAATAATAATAATATTATTATTATTATTATTATTATTACTATTATTATTATTATTATTATAACAATACCAACAACAAAAACAACAACAGTAGCAATAATAATAACTTTTCATTTGTCAGCTTTTGGAAAATATATAATTTTTGTAGACAAATGTAACTTAACCAACCTAACTTAAAATCCAAAACCTCATTTAATAATACAGACTTCTGAGGTAAAGTTAGGTTTGGTTAGGTTACGTTGGTATGATTTAATTAGTCTACAAAAATCGCTAAGTGCTAAAATGGAGATAATCAAATAAATACATAAATAAATAAGTAGATAAATATATGAATAATTAAATAAATAAATAAATAAAATAAAGAAAGGAAATAATACAAAGAAAAAACAGTAAACATTGGATTTAAAAAGACAAACAAACATTTGATTAAAAAAGAATCAAAGAAATAAAACAAATAAAATATAAATCAAAATTGCAAAAATTATCTTTTCTTTCTCTCATATAAACAAAACGTGGAAAGAGAGCAATGGTACAACTCTCAACAATAACAAATTGAACTTAAGAAAGACAAGCATACAATAAATATAAAACAAAACTGGACTGAAATTGATCGATCTGCCTATAGAACACACACACACACACCCAAACACACACGAATGCACACACACACACACACACACACACACACACACACACACACACACACACACACACACACACACTTACATCAAAATGAATGAGCTTTTTGCAGTTATTGACTGGAGAACCTTATTTTACAACAAATCTGTACAAGAAATGTATGACATCTTTTGTGAGAAATATGGGAAGATAGTAGATTGCTGCATACCTGTCACCAAAGTAGGTGTAATTCATGCCAGAGAGAAATGGTTCGATAATGGGTGTAAGAGAGAAATGGTTCGATAATGGGTGTAAAAGAGCTAAGGAGTGGAGAGACAAATGCTGGAAAAGGTATAGGAGGAGAAAAAACATAAATGCCTGGCAAACCTACAAAAGAGCAAGAAATGACTACCTAAGTAAAAGGAGAGAAGCAGAGAGAGACTATGAGAGGGATATCACCAGGAAGGCTAAAGAAAATCCCAAGCTTTTCCACAGCTTTATCAGGGGAAAACTGAAGGTAAAAGAACAGGTTTTAAGGCTAAAGAGAGTGGATGGAAGCATCACTGAGACGGATGAAGAGATCTGCAAAGAATTGAACAAGGAGTTTCAGTCAGTATTTACAGTAGAAAATTCCCCACCCCCTCAGATTGCAGTGATAGAAGCTCAAGGGCCGGTATTAGAGAACATCAACCTTACAGCCACAGAGGTATGCAAAGCGCTGATGGATTTAGATGTTCATAAAGCTACAGGTCCTGATGACATATCCCCTCATGTGCTTAAAAAATGCGCAAACACAATATCAGTGGCACTAAGTATCATATTTAAGGAGTCACTGGAGTCGGGGGAGATTCCAAGATGCTGGACACAAGCAAATGTGATACCTATCTTCAAAAAGGGAAGGAGGGATACGGCTCTGAACTATAGACCAGTTTCCTTGACCAGCATAGTTTGCAAAGTTATGGAGAAACTACTAAGGAAACATATCTCTCTTCACTTGGAATCCTTCAACTTTTTGTCAGTGAGGCAACATGGCTTCAGAGAAGGTAGATCAACAGTGACAAACTTATTAGAATTTTATGATGAGGTAAGCCAAATCTTACAGGAAAGAGAGGGCTGGGCAGATTGCATATTCCTAGACTTCCAGAAAGCGTTTGACACTGTTCCACATGGGAGACTTATTAGGAAGCTGCAATCAATGGCTAGAATAGGTGGAAATGTTTTGGAATGGATAAAAACTTACTTAGAAGGAAGGGAACAGAGGGTTAGAGTAAGACACTCAGTGTCTGAATGGAGAAGAGTTAGTAGTGGAGTTCCACGGGGTTCAGTTTTAGAGCCACTTTTGTTCCTTGTATATGTAAATGACCTACCAGAGTCTGTAAATTCATTCATGAATATGTTTGCAGATGATGCAAAGATTGTGAAGAAAGTAAAAAACGAGAACAATGGTAGAGAACTT
>JAXCGZ010019039.1:112500-119373 GCA_037179515.1 Halocaridina rubra
TGTGTGCATGCAAACACGTACAAATATAATCACACACACACACACGCAAGGATACATACATAAAGACGACTTCTTAAAGAAAGAAATGTTGTGATGATGTTGTGAAACATACATATACACGAATGCAAAACAGTCCACACAAAAACGCTTGCAAGCACGTGCACGCACGCACGCACGCACACACACACACACACACAAAGTATTGTTTAGTGGAGTTTAAAAGTCGCATTTTTTTCTTAAAGAGGATAAGGTTTGAGCCTCAAAATCTCCCTTTGGATTGAACCATATACTAAAGGACGTTGTTTTGAAATATGAGAAGCATTATAGCCGAATAAATCCTAATACAAATATACAATCAAACAAAAATATAAGAACACAAACACTCACAATCAAATAAATATATTACTTAGAACTGAGATTACACAAAACTTATAGACGACTAAATCCACAAACAAATAAAAAAACAAAAAAGTAATGAGAACTGTAGTTTATATAACACTAGAACTAGGAAAATACTCAAAGAAACAAACATACAAACAAAAAAAATGAGATGAACACTGTGATGTCTACACAAAGATTATAAAGCTAAAATGGGCCTAATCCCCAAACAACAAAATATAAAGAACTGCTTTGTTTATACATAGATTTTAGCCATCATAATTCTCACAGAATCAAACAAAACAAAAAATAATTTCAAAAGGTAATGAGAACCTTATTATTTACAGAAGGATCATAGCTAACAAAAAAATTCGAAAAACAAATAAATAAACAAATAAAAAATTCAAATAACAATGACAATTGTGTTGCTTAAGCAAATATCACAGAACATTTCTAAAAATCAAACAAACAAAAGCACAATCTCAGTAATGATATGTACGGTGTTAATACTAAAATTATAATCAAGAAAATAAACAAACATACAATGAAGCAAATAAACAAAGAAATTGACATAGTAATGAGAACTCTGTTGTCTACACAAAGTCTATAGCCAAGAACAAAGCAATGAGAATTCTGTTGTTTACACAAAGCTTACAGCCAAGAAAAAACCTCTAAGGAAAATTAAACGAAAGCAAATAAGCAAAAAAAGCAAAAAAAATAAACAAATAAGCAAAAAAAGCAAAAAAAAAAATAAACAAACTGATATGACAGGTCTGTTGTTTACTCAAAAGATTAAAGCCAGGATTAGATTAAAAAAAAAATTATGAGTGACACCAGGAAAAAAAAAAGCTGCACTCATCGGGCCTAGGCACGAAGAACAGAGTAAAGAGACACGGAGACGGAGAGTGTAATGACTTGTCAGATGTGAAGGGATAACAAGAGATGCGTAACAAATATCCAAGAATATTCGGTGTGGATGTAGGAATAGTAAAAGAACTGTAACTAAAGGAAGACTTCAGATGTAGTATCTCAACATGGTTATACATGCTGAAGACGAAGTAAATATTTAGATTGAATTTCATCATCATACCTTCCTACCTTTTATATTTATTTTTTCCTTTTACTGTTATATTTTCCCATCACCGAAAAAAGGAAGAAGAAAGGTGATCCACGCACACACACACATACACACACTGCGAAGAGGAACATGTGATTGGCAGTCACGTGATTAAGACAAAAATACAGATTACATATCAATAAATTACCTTAATATGGAAGTAAGCCGCCCGTTGCGATACTACAGCTGAAGGATTTTTAAACTTGAATAGGACTGTCCAGGACAGTTCGATGTTAAGTCTTCCTTCAGTTACAATTATATTTTATGCCTATACCAACACTGACTATTCTTGGATATTCATTACACACCTCTTATTATCCCTTCCCTTCTGACAAGTCATTACACTCTCTATCTCTGTTACTTTTTACTTAATGTATTCTTCGTGCCCAGGCTCGGTGGGGGCTGTTTTATCTTTTTTTTTTTTTTTTTGGCCCGTCCTAGTGTCAAAATCATAAAAAAGGCGTATACAAACAAACAAATTAAAAAACAAAACAAAAAGAAACATGCAAAAATTACAAACTAACAAAAATATCATCAACAATAAACAAAGATACATAAACAATTAAACAAATGACGAAAATCTCAAATAAAAATGAGAAGTTTGGCGTTTATACAAAAGGCGTTGGAAGAAAATCGGTTGAAAAGTAATGCCTCAGAGACTCAACCAATTAAAACCGATCAAAGATTTGCCGACTTAAAATGGCTTCAATTTAACTGGAAAATTCGGTGAAGGAGGCATAACAAAGGATATAAAAAAAACACACACACACATATGCACACACGCGCGCGCGCACACGCACACAAAGTCAAACAAAATATTAAAGGCTTTTTTTTAAATTAAATTGCCGTAAGGTTCTATGTACCTTCAGAGAGAACAAATAAATAAAAAAAATAAAAAAATAGATAAATAAATGAAAGCTTTATCAAAGAGAGATTCTTCTTTCAAATTCGAGTTCTCTGAATTTAACTCGATCGTGTTACTACTACTACTACTACTACTACTACTACTACTACTACTACTACTACTACTGCTGCTGCTAATATATAATAATAGTAATAATAATAATAATAATAATAATAATAATAATAATAATAATAATACTTTTTCAACATACCAACATATCTCACTTAAACAAGCAGAGGCGCCACGAATTCATAAAAAAAAGGGAGGCAACAGGGCTTGATTATATTACTACCCGTCCTCAACAATCATCCAAAGGAATGGATGAGACTGCCAGTCCTTTTCTACCCTATATATTATAGTTGGTTCTTACGACTGGTAGAGAATGAGACGATTTATGCTTCCTCTCCTACTACAAGAAGTAAATAATAATAATAATAATAATAATAATAATAATAATAATAATAATAATAATAATAATAATAATAATAATAATTATAATAATAATAATAATAATAATAATACTATTATTATTATTATTATTATTATTATTATTATTATTATTATTATTATTATTATTATTATTATTATTATTATTATTATTAGTAGTAGTAGTAGTAGTAGTAGTAGTAGTAGTAGTAGTTGTTGTTGTTGTTGTTGTTGTAGTAGTATGATTACTTCCCCTAAAACAAGCCAGGTTGAGTTTTTTTCTTGGGAAGGGGGAAACACACCAAACACATGAAGAAATCCCACGTGAATACACACACTGTAGTAATTTTGCGTTCACGTGAACACCAAGTGTAAAAATTGAGTTCACGTGAACACGAACTATTGGAATTGTGTGTTCACGTGGGGCCTCAATGACCGTGATCAATGTACGCAAATGGACTGTGCAATGTTATATAGATTGCACAGGTGTATTTGAATATCTAACACCAATATGGAACTTAAATTCTCGTGGATGCAACAAAGGAAATTTGGAGGTGTGCAAGAGACTGCTTAGTCAAGGTACTAAACTAACTCGCCTTTCAGTAAAAGGTGGTGACGGCACAGCCCTACGCGCGTGAAGATACATATACTTTTTTTTTAGAGTAAGAGTAGTAGTCACCGTGGCTCAAGCGGTAGCGTCCGCGACTCTGGGGCGTCAGGTCGAGGGTTCGCGCCCTTCACGGTTTGAGATTAGCAAGGACATGCACTCAGGGTAAGGATTACATCTGCCAATACAAGTCTTTCGCAAGAAGGCAACCGTCCTAGTCCTTGGTAGAAAAGGGAGTCCGTGACGTAAAACCGGAACAAAGTGTAAGAGTAGTTGATAATTGGAATTCGCTAAGCGAGGAGGTAGTTAATGCTAACTCAATCCATAGTTTTAAGGATAGGTGTGATACGTATCACTGAGTACAAAATGGAACCGATCAGGAGACGGGAAGTTACGAGCTTTGGGCTCTTTCCCGTAAGCACAATTAGGTAATTACACACACACACACACACACACACACACACACACACACACACACACACACACACACACACACACACATGGACCCCAACGAACTTTTGTGAGCTATTGTGCCAATTTCATAGCTTATGAAGTGAGGGATGAGGATATTTATAATCCATTGCAGACGTTGAAAGGCATTAAAAGGGGCCATTAATTCTCATCTACAATTATTCACATTTCGAATAATTCAAAGCTAGGCCTTGACCGCATTTCTAATAAATCATATGTTAGGTTTAACCACATTTCACATAAATGTGTGTAAGGGTGCAATTATATTTTCGACAAATTAAAGATAGAGTTTAATAAAATTTTAGGAAATTTGAGCCAGGTTTAAATGACATTTCATGTAAATAAAAAATGAGGTTTAATCACATTTTTCATAAATCAGAGTAAGAGCTTAATAACATTTTCGATAAATCAAAGATGAAGTTTAATCACATTTTTCATAAATTAAAGTAAGGTTTTAATAACATTTACAATAAATAAAAGAGATTTAATCACAGTTTTGATAAATCAAAGAAAGGTTTCAATGACAGTTAAGCAAACTGAGATTCAATTTCATTTCCCATAAATCAAATTAAAGATTTAATCACATTTTCCATGACTGCAAGAAATATTTCAATGACAGTTCGAATACATCAAAAATAAGTTTAAATCACATTTCCCGTAACTCAAAGATGAGTTGAAAACACATTTCTCATGAATCAAAGTATGGGTTTAAGTAGATTTTCGGGAAATCAAGGCCAGGTTTTTATTTCCGGTGAATCAAAGATGATGTCTATTCACATTTCCAATAGATCAGAGTAAGTGCAATCACATCTATGATTCGGGGTAAAGGTTTAATCAGAGTCAAGATAAATTATAGTCAGGTAGTAAATATTTAATAGTAAATCAACACGAACTTTAATAAATCAAAGTAGGGGTTTAATCACATTTAAAAATATCGACGTAAAGGTTTAATCACATTAAAAAAAAATTATACAAAACTGATAAAAAGAATTCTTTTCCTGTTGGGGATATTCCCTCGAATTAAATTCCTTTCGAATTCCATTCCTGACTAAAATTCCTACCCAATTGAAGTTCCCATTGAAATTCCTATTCCTAAAAGCCAAGTGCTTCCGGTTAGAGAATCGCAGTTTTTCTTATAATTAAAACATGAAAAGAACCAGTAAATCCAATACTCCGCTAGAGAAACAAACGTATATTGCCACAAACATCCAAAATGTAATGACTATAGGAAAGGGAGCAACAAAATTAATATGGCCAACTGTACCATCTAAGGTCAGAATCACGGTCTCTTTAACCCTATTGTAGAGTCTAAAATTAATATAACAGTCTGCAACAGCACTTATATAACTATAAACTGCTACAAATATCCGAACCGTTATGAAGGCTGAGAGCAGGTGTTCAGTCTAAATATCAAAATAATTATTATGTATAATCGTCAGTAAAAGCATGCAGTACTACAAACCTCTAAACGCTACACCGATGTGAAGATAAACGTACTTTCTAATTATATTAATATCACGTCTTTGAACACTAACAAATCCTTACATTTCCACAGAGACCCAAAAAGTCATAAAGGAGAGAGAGAGAGAGAGAGAGAGAGAGAGAGAGAGAGAGAGAGAGAGAGAGAGAGAGAGAGAGAGAGAGAGAGAGAGAGAGAGAGAGAGAGAGAGAGAGAGAGAGAGAGAGAAACCTGACTGTATATTCTAAATATCAAAATAACCTTTAAGGAAAAATGTAAACAAGGCCAGAATATTCAAGTAACCTTTACTCTCTCTCTCTCTCTCTCTCTCTCTCTCTCTCTCTCTCTCTCTCTCTCTCTCTCTCTCTCTCTCTCTCTCTCTCTCTTGCAAGCTGGCATTTTTACTAATATCTTTGTTGATATTATTTTGTGATTTATTAATAAACTCACAATGTATAAAGCAGTATTATTATTATTATTATTATTATTATTATTATTATTATTATTATTATTATTATTATTATTAAGTACAATATATAGTAATAACTGTAATTACCTAATTGTGCTTTCGGGAAAGAGCTCCAAGCTCGTAACTTCCCGTCTCCTGGTCGGTTCCATTTTGTACCTAGTAATACTTATCATACTTGTCCTTGCAACTATGGATTGAGTTAACATTAACTACCTCCTCGCTTAGCAAATTCCAATTGTCAACTACTCTTACACTAAAAAAGTACTTTCTTACATCCTGCAAAGAAGTTTTCTTACGAAGCCTCAAACTATTACCTCTAGTTCTAGTGCTAGCCATATCAAAATATCAATCCCTATCCACTCTGTCATAGCCACTAAGGATTTAAAAACCATCACCACATCTCCCCTCAATATTCTAGCTTCGAGTGATGGAAAAGTCTAATTCCATCAGTATGCATATATGTATGTATGTGTTATTATTATTATTATTATTATTATTATTATTATTATTATTATGATTATTATTATCTGTAGGGCACAAACTTTTAAAAGATTTTTAATTTAGGATACCTAAATTGCTAATAAACGGGACTCATTTTTAATTACAGACAGCAGGAAAGCTTCTGGTCGTGTTACAGGTATCATCTTCAGTCAGGATTAAACAGTGATACAATAAATAATAAAAACACCAATCTCTGTATTAATTCTTAATCCCATTAAATTTCAACCTAGACTGAAGATAAATGGTCGTATAAAGATCATAAGCTCTTCTTCTTCTTCTTTCAATGTCATCATCATCAGCTTTTTCTTCTTCTTCCTTTTCTTTTATTTCCTCTACTTCTTCATTCTTTTATTTATTCTGCTTCTTCTTTAACTTCTTCTTCTTCTCCTGTATGAATGGAATATATATCTCAAGAGCTCTGGACTCAAGCTGGGGGAGGATTCAAATCTATTTGGCGATATCTGATTGGTGGAGATCTGGCTCTCAACTGAACCAGCCAATAGGAGAAGGCGTGGGAGTGTAAATATACTGTAAGGTGAAT
>JAXCGZ010019040.1:0-2500 GCA_037179515.1 Halocaridina rubra
TGACCCAAGCAGGTTGAAGGTGGGGAATTGTAGCAGCTCTTTATCCACAAGAAGCCAAGAGGAGTGATCAAGGTGTGTTAATTGTGTATTTATCAAATCGACTTTGGTAAAGATTTCCTTTCACTCCTGCACTATATGGCTGTTCAGTGACTTTTTTATGTGTTCACTGCTTTGGTGTTATATGATACTGAGTTAGGTAAGATACTGCTAGATTAGATACGTAGGAACACTCCAGCTAAGGAAAAAGTTATCGGTTTAAATACTTCATCAAATATCAATTTGCTGTGGAGGGTTGAATGCGTAAAATTATCTCGAACTTTCCTATGGAAATGAATAGTAATATAATGCTAAGTTTACTATTCGTAATTAAGATGCTAAAAATTTTAAGTAAATCTAAAGCTGAGAACTATTTAGCATTAGGAAAGAGATGGAAAGATGTACTGGGGAAACCTCGTACCCCGATTAAATTGTTTTATATATTCTTCCGTACAGTAAAATGATAGTGCTATACTCGAGAGGTGCTGAACCAGCATTTCAGAATTCGGAGAGGCGTTGGGAAGGGCTTCCAGTCTTACTTCCCCAGTTTCAATCAATCTGTGTCCACCCGCCAAATGAAGATTAATAGTGACACAAAAAAAAAGCTCCTCAAGTAATTTTTCCCATTTAATGTGTCACAGTTTGTCCACCATTTGGATGGTGGTTGGCAGACCGATTGTATCTGGGGGATAAAGGCTAGATGCATTTAATAACGCCCCATGACAGAATCAAACTCGCGGTTGTCAAGTTCGTCATATTACGACTTGCAAGCTCTACCACTGAGCTACCGCAGCCTCGTTCACTCTCAGTCTCTGAAGCACAGATACAAAGCAGGGACTGAGTTCAAGTCCACGAAAAATTTATCATATATCAATTATACTTCAATGTTAAATATTCTCTTAATTCATACACATTGAAACAGAGAAATAACCTCAGTAATGTATGTGTGTGTGTGTGTGTGTGTGTGTGTGTGTGTGTGTGTGTGTGTGTGTGTGTGTGTGTGCGTGTGTTTATTTATACCAGGTCCTCTTGTCTTGTAGAGACTCTCTCTCTTGCTCAACTTCTCTAACAGAATGCCAACTTTCTTTCTTTCTCTCTCTCTCTCTCTCTCTCTCACACACACACACACACACACACACACACACACACACACACACACACACACACACACACACACACACACACACACACACACACACACACACACACACACACACACACACACATACACACATATATATATATATATATATATATATATATACATATATATATATAATCTGAATAGCTTTAATTTGTATCCATCTATGACATTGTTTTTCAATGCATCTGTTTGTCTATGTTCTTGTCTTATCTTCCTACGTATTTTTTGTATCTGGTTATCTACTTATGTGTGTGTATTTTTGAATTGTATGGCGTTACTTTCCTCCTCCTCCCCCTCCCCCTTCTTCTTCTCCTCCTTCTTCTTCTTCTTCTTCTTCTTCTTCTTCTTCTTCTTCTTCTTCTTCTTCTTCTTCTTCTTTCCTACCATTTTCCTCCATCTCATTTTCCTCCTCCTCCTCCTCCTCCTCCTGCTCATCTCCATATTACTTCTCCTCTCCCATTACTCTTCTCTTTCACTCCTTTCTCTCTCCTTTTCCTGCTCCTTCCTATAACTCCCCTGACTCCTCCTTTATCTTCCTTTTCTGCATTCCCTCCTTTTTTCACTACCACCACCATCTCCTCTTCCTCCTCTACCCCATTATTCTTTTTTCTCTATTCTCCTCCTCTCCTCCTCCTCCTCCTCCTCCTCCTCCTCCTCCTCCTCCTCCTCCTCCTCCTCCTCCTCCCTCATTATATGAGTAGTCTACCCTCATATTTTCTCACAGAACTCTCTTCCCTTATCTTCCCACAAAGTTTATCGGCCTCTCTTTCTTTCCCCTTTTATTTTTTCCCCTTTTTTTCCTAGTTATTTCATCTCCTATTCCACTTTTTTTCCAGTCATTTCATCTCTTATTCCTCTTTTTTTCCAGTCATTTCATCTCTTATTCCTCTTTTTTTCCCCAGTTATTTCATCTCTTATTCCTCTTTTTTCCAGTTATTTAATCTCTTATTCCTCTTTTTTCCCCAGTTATTTCATCTCTTATTCCTCTTTTTTTTTCAGTCATTTTATCTCTTATTCCTCTTTTTCCCCCCAGTTATTTCATCTCTTATGCCTCTTTTTTTCCAGCTATTTCATCTCTTATTCCTCTTTTTTTTCCAGTTATTTAATCTCTTATTCCTCTTTTTTTTCCAGTTATTTCATCACTTATTCCTCTTTTTTTCCAGTTATTTCATCTCTTATTCCTCCTTTTTTCCAGTTATTTCATCTCTTATTCCTCTTTTTTTCCAGTTATTTAATCTCTTATTCCTCTTTTTTTCCAGTTATTTCATCTCTTATTCTCTTTTTTTCCAGTTATTTCATCTCTTATCTTTTTTTCCAGTT
>JAXCGZ010019040.1:10000-20000 GCA_037179515.1 Halocaridina rubra
AAGACTGTAATATCATTCAAGAAGATAAATAAAAAGAACATCTTCAGATCTTGCTGTCAAGGCAATTACCTAGAGAATGAGTTCTTGACTTCTTCAAGCAGAAGAAGAGGAGAAGGATCACCTGCTCAATGCCCCATTCATGTGGTCCCCTTCAAATTTTCTTATCCAATATCTCAAGAAAGTAAAGATCACCTATTGACTGTCCCATTGAAACAATCACCTTCAAAATTCCTTGTATATTCCAAGAAGAAGACTACTTGATGATTATGCTGCTCAGGTAGATACTTCAGAATTCCTTCTTGATTTCTCAAAGAAGAAGGAAAGACGGAAGTAGATAACTTATTTTCCGTGTTGTTTTTCCCAAGAAGAAGTACATAAAAACACTTGCCGAGTGTTCCGTTGAAGTAGATAACTTAAAATTTCCTTGTTGAATTTTCCCTGAGGAAGAGGATGAAAATATAGTGGTTGACGCTTCCACTGAGTAGTAACCTCCAAAATTCCTTGATAATTTTATTCAAAAGGAAAACTTGACAAAGAAGACGACGAAGCAGAGCAGGAAGAAGATTACCACCATGGATCTAATCACTGATAAAGTATATCGCCTCAAATCCTTTCAATTTCTTCAATATAGAGAAGAAGAAGAAGACCATCAACTATTCGTTCCATTTTTTATACCATCAGAACTCCTTTTTAATTTCTCCAAGAATCAGAAAATCAACAACTGCTGGTCAAGTGGCTGAATTAACATTTTTCACTTGTATCTCCAAGAACAAGCATAAGAAACTGACTAGGAGAAAAAAACAAGAGGATAATGATATCTGATCATCAGCCTGAAGTAGACACCTCCAACATTTCATGTCCATTCTGCAGGCAGAAGAAAATGAGGAAGGACATTTATTGATCGTCTTGTTAAGTTTGATGCCTTCAAGAGTCCCTGTCGAATTTTGGAGCTGAAGAAAATGAGGAAGAACATTTATCAATCGTCCTGTTGAGTTTTATGCCTTCAAAATTCCATGTCGAATTTTGGAGGCTGAAGAAAATGATAAAGAACATTTATCGATCGTCTTGTTAAGTTTTATGGCTTCAAGAGTCCATGTCGAATTCTGGAGATTGAAGAAAATGATAAAGAACATTTATCGATCATCTTTTTGAGTTTTATGCCTTCAAGATTCCCTGTCGAATTCTGGAGATTGAAGAATATGATAAAGAAAATTTATCGATCGTCCTCTTGAGTTTGATGGCTTCAAAATTCCATGTCGAATTCTGAAGGCTGAAGAAAATGAGGAAGGACATTTATCGATCGTCCTGTTGAGTTTTATGCCTTCAAGATTCCCTGTCGAATTCTGGAGGCTGAAGAAAATGATAGAGAACATTTATCGATCGTCTTGTTAAATTTGATGCCTTCAAGATTCCATGTCGAATTCTGGAGGCTAAAGAAAATGATAAAGACATTTATCGATCGTCTTCTTGAGTTTGATGCCTTCATTTTCCCTGTCGAATTCTGGAGGCTGAAGAAAATGAGGAAGGACATTTATCGATCGTCCTGTTGAATTTTATGCCTTCAAGATTCCATGTCGAATTTTGGAGGCTGGAGAAAATGATGAAGAACATTTATCGATCGTCTTCTTGAGTTTGATGCCTTCAAGATTCCTTGCTGAATCCTCCAAGAAGAAGAAGAAAGAGAAGAAGTTAGAGCCACCTTCTGACCAGGCAATTGAAAAAGAGACTTATAATTCCTTTCGGTTTTTCCTAAAAGATGTTCCTCTTGAGAGCCTATGGTAGTCGTCAGTAACACAGATCTCTCTGATTTTTGTCTGCAGATCATGATGTATTTCTTGTCTAATCCTCCAAGGAGGAGAAAAAGAGCAGAAAATGGAAGGAAAAGGCATGCTGATCGCCTCAGTGAAGGAGATGCCTTCAGATTCTTTTTATTTTTTATTATCATGATGGGAAAGAGCAAGAACATATAATGATCATCTTGTTGCGGTATATCCACTCAAACTTCGAAATTGAATTTTTGAAGGAAAAGGATAAGATAAAGAAAGCACAAGCCGCTGATCTTCCCATTGGAGTAGAAAATATCTAAATCCCTTGTTGAAATATTCTGGAAGGAAGGGCAGATGGTACTTGTTCTAGTCTTTGGCGACAGTGCTCACTGATGTATCACCGTGGCTCAAGCGGTAGCGTCCGCGACTTTGAGGCGTCAGGTCGAGGGTTCGCGCCCCGTCATGGTCTGAGGTTAGCAAGGGCATGCACTCAGGGTAACGATTACATCTGCCAAAACAAGTCCTTCGCAAGAAGGCAACTGTACTAGCCCTTGATAGAAATTGGGAGTTCGTGACGTAAAACCGAGCATCTTGTAGTACTCACTGATAATTGCATAGATGATGTCTGATAAATTCTTCCTTTATAAGAAGGAAAGTTTATGACCTTAACTCCTCTCCCACTGATAATTGTTTCTGGTCCTTGGCCAAAAACTTCTCCAAATACTTCAGTAAATCAAGCTTTCCCTCAAGTAAATCAAGCCATCCCTGGTGGCTCTATAGCTTGCTCTGCCACTGACAAAGTCACTCTCTTTGGCAATCATTGTTCTGCCAACTCTTGCATAATCGATTCCGGCGCACCTGTTACTTCTATTTTACCTCTCTCTAACCTGTGCCATCCCTTATTCTTTCTTCATGCAAAATCCATAGGGTTCTTCTCTCACTCTAAAGACAAACAGGGCATCCGGACTCAATGGCATCCTTGTGAGATTCTTTAAGGAGTTTGCAAATAAACTGTCTACCGTGCTTTGCCATCTTTTTTGCCTCATTCTCTCAACCAGTATCTATCCTTCATCTTGGGAGCACACTCTAGTTCAGCTTGATCCTAAGAAGGGTGCCCACTCTATTCCTTCTAACTTCTGATCTTTTGCCCTAATCACTGCTATCGCTAAAGTATTCAAAACTTTGCTCAATTCTCACTTCTGGAAACATCCTGAATCATATTTGCTTATATCCGATCACCAGTACAGCTTCCAAAAGGCAAGATCCACTTGTGATCTCCAGTTCTTTCTTATTCCTGTGTGGTCGTCTTTAAGGAACTATGGGGAATCCTTTGTCATCGCCCTTGATATCTCTGTGGCTTTTGACAGAGTGTGCACAAGGCTCTGTTGACCAAACTTCCTGCTTCTAGCTTTACCTCTTCTCTCTGTCCTCTGATTTCCAGTTTTCTTTCCAACGATTTCATATCTTTGGTTGATGACAACGCAACACCACAAGGCTCTGTTCTTTCAGCTACTCTTTTCCCTTTCTTCATCAATTATCATCTCCTTTCCCCATCCTTCTCTCTTCTCCACGCCTTTTCCAACGATTCTACCATTCATCTGCTACTCGTAATCGGTCTTGTATCATTCTTTCCTCTACTCTCTACTCCAATTTACAGAGAGTATCTGAGTGGGGCACCCAATTTTGTTTTTACATTTAATGCCTTTTGGACGTAGTTTCCGGTTATCTCTTTATATTCTCCTATTGATAGCCGTATTGTCTGTAAAACTAACGAAATTCAACCTCTTAATTCTATTAAGTTATTAGGAATCCAGATAGCCTCTTACTTGTTTTGGAGGAGTCATAAAATTCAAATTTCTTAATCTGCATAAAAATAATTGGGGTTTGTTTCGTTTTTGTCATTACTTTTTGTCTTTTCAGTTACATAAAATACTTGAAGGTCTTATCCGTCCTTGCTTCGAATACTGCTCACACATCTAGGGTGCTTCTTATTATACTTATCTCCTTGATAGGGTTGAATCTAAGGCAGTCACACTCATCAGTGATCCTTCTCTTACTACTGATCTGGATTCTCTTTCTCTTCGCCATAAGGTATCATCCCCTTCTCTATTCCATCACTTTTACTTCCACCGCTGCTCTGTTGAGTTGGCGAGTTGCATCCTTCCCCTGCTGCTGAGGCCCCACATCGCTTGCCAAGAGCCTCATCTCACGGGTGCTATGTGGAGATTTGTAGCTTATGGATTGGTAAGTGCAGCAACTGCTTCTTCCTATCCACCTCCAGACTCTGGAACTCATTTCCTTCTGTTGTCTTTCCTAACTCTTATAACCTATTACCATTCAAAAACCCGATCCATCGTCATCTCAGGGCCTAATCCTGCCATATCTCTAGGTCCTCAATACTTCGGCTATTCTTTCAGACTATCGTTTTCCTATTGTGTATCGTTCCCTCATTTCTGCCTGCTCCTTAAGCTTCTATTTTTTCTCCATCTTAATGTTTTCTTGGCGCCCGGGCCTGAGGGCAGTTTTCTTGCCTGTCCCGGGTGTCACGCTCAAGAATGAAATGAATCACATTCAAATTTTCCTGGCAAAGGATATATGAATATAAAGAGGAACAAGACAGAAATTACAAAGAAACGAAGAATATTACATGGAAAAGAAGAGCTGCTAATCATCCTTTTTTTAATACTTTCAAAATTCATTTCCGACACTTGTAAGAAGATAAAAAATACAAGAAGGAAAAAGAATACCATTCCATTGAGATAGATACCTTCTAAATGCCTTGTTGACTTCTTTCAGAAAAAGAAAAATTATAAAGAAAGTAAAGCCTTATTGATGATCCCATTGAAGTGATTACCTCCAAATTTCCTTGTCGAATTCTTAAAGAAGACGAAAACCCGCTGTTTGTCTTGTTGAAGTAGCCATCTTCAATTTTTTTTTTTTTTTGTCGAGTTCCTGGAGAAGAGGAAGAAGTTGAAGACCTTGCTGGTTGCCCTGCTTTAGTAATCACCTTCAAAGTTACTGTCGACTTCCTTGAAAAAATAAAGAAATAAAAAAACACACACACAAGAAGACAAACTGATTGTTTAGTTGAAGTAGTTTTCTTCAAATTTCATTGTCGACTTCTTGAAGAAGACAGACTGGTCATAATATTGAAGTAGTTATCTTCAAATTTCCTTGTCGAGTTCTTGAAGAAGAAGAAGAAGAAGACCCTCTGCTTATCCTGTTAAAGAAGACCCTCTGATTGTCCCATTGTATCCGTATCCCGTTGATATAGTCATTTTTAAACCCACTTGTCAAATTCTTGAAAAAGAAGAAGAAGAAGAAGACCTTCTGTTTCTCCCGTTGAAGTAGGCATCTTTAAATTTCCTCGTCAGTTTCTTGAAGACGAAGAAGAAGATCTACTGATGCTCGTATTGAGGTAGTCATCTTCAAGTTTCCTTGTTGACTTTTATTAAGAAGGAAGAAAATAAAAATGGCCAATCATTCTGTTGTAATAGATACTTTATAAATTTAGCGTCAATTTCTGTTAAGAGAAGAAGGCCCATTCACAGTCCCGTTCAAGTAGTCACTATCTTTAAATATCCATGTCGGGTTGTTGAGGACTTTTCTTTTGCAATGAGTATGACACCGGGACAAGCAAGAAAACTACCCTCATTAGACCCGAGCACCAAGAAATCATTAAGACGAAGAAACAATAGAAGTTTAAGGACAAGGCAGAAATAAGGTAATGATACACAATAGGAAAAGGACAGGCTGTAGGAATAGTCGAAGTATTGGGCCAGGGCAGGATTTAGACCTGAGATGACGATAGATTATTTTTTTTTTTTTGAAGGAAAATAGGTTTAGGAATTAGGAAAGACACAAAAAGGAAGAGAGTTCCGGAGTCTGGAGGTGGATGGGAGGAAGCAGTCACTGCACCGACCAATCCGAGAGCTACTAATCTCCACACACTACCAGTGAGACGAGGCCGATTGGCGAGTGTTAAACGACCTTAGCAGCAAGGGGGGAATGCAGCTCGCCAACTTATCAGAGCAGCAATGGAAGTAGAGACGATAGAAGAGAGAAAGTGATGACACCTTACGGAGAAGAGAAAGAGAATCCAGATTAGAAGTAAGAGGAGACTAAGAAGACGTGTGGATAGGTCCTTTGAAAGTAATCAATTTCTAAGTTCCTTGATGAGTTCTTGAGAAAGTAAAAGACATTGATTTTTCATTGAAGTAAATGCCTTTAAATTTTCTTGTCGAGTTCAAATCATTTCAATGATATGAAAAAGCACTTGTTTTGTCACGATTAACCCCATTGAAATGGAAAAACAGGTACTTTGGAATTGGGGCTATAAGGTTGGATGAACTTCCTAACTCCCTGCGGTGGGTCGAACCCGTGTTAGTCGCTACCAGACTGGCGCATTCTACCATTGAGCTACCGCGGGCCCCAAGTCATCCCACAGAATCTTATCCTGTTAAAGCTTCCTCTCAGTTTCTGCAAAAACAAGAAGACTGTCCCTTTGAAGTAGTCACTACCCTCAATTTCCTTGTCGAGTTCTTGGAGAAGAAGAATTGGAAGACTTACTGCTAGTCCCGTTGAAATAGTAACTTCCAAATTTCCTTGTCGAATCCTTGAAGAGGAAGAAAAAAACATAAACTGAATATATGGTTGAATTATTCCCCTTCCAATATCTTTGTCGAGTTTTTACAGAAGAAGAAAAAGAATAAATTCTAATCATGTCATTGAAATAGAAACATTTTGTTGAATCCTGAATGAAGGAAAATAATAAAGTTTTAAAAAAGATTTACTTATCGTCCCTTTTAAATAGACACTTATATTGTAAGCAGAACAAGCAGAAGATGAAGAGCAGCAGCTAATCATTCCATATAGTTCGACACCCGGAATCCATTGTCGAATTCTGTATGAAGAAAAAGAAGAAGAAGAAGCAGAAGACGACCTACTGATCATCCCGTAGAAGTAGCCACCTTCAAGTATCCGTCTCGATTCTTTGCAGAAGAAGAAGAAGCCATTTTTCTGCGGAGAGCCTCTCTTACTAGGGTCAGTTTTCGCAGTAGGCACCTCTTTCGCTCGTAGCACTCGGATAAGAACACTTCACTCACGCTATTGGCCTCGTTGGGACTGTTAGCAAGACACCGTAATAATGTAAACTGGTCGGCATTTTGATGAGCTCAATACGGATGAGGGGGGGGTGTGTGTGTGTGTGTGTGTGTGTGTGTGTGTGTGTGTGTATGTGTGTATGTGTGTATGTGTGTGGTTCAAAAGAGAGAAATAGAGAAAATGAGTAAGAAAGAGAAGAAATAAATTAGTAAGAGAGAGATGGTTAATTGAAGAATGTGTCACAATTTGAAGTAGTTAGGAAACAGTTAGGGCACAACAGATCATGATAATAATAATATTTAATCACCAGCGATGATGTCATGAGTTTATTTTTTCTTCGTTGTTGTTGTTGTTTTATTTGCTTGTCACCTTGTCTGAGGATTTTCAGTGAGTGTCAAGTATTATTATAAAAAGATATATGTTTTATTAATAAATTTATATTTCTGGATATAATTGCTCATGTTTTTTTATTTGCTTAAATATATTTTTATTATATATATATATATATATATATATATATATATATATATATATATATATATATATATATATATATATATATACTATATATATATATATATATATATATATATATATATATATATATATATATATATATATATGAACACACACGCAAACTTTTATTAATAATAATAATAATAATAATAATGATCTATCTACCTTGGCTGTTTCCCCCTTTAATTAGGAGGTAGCCGATATCAAGAAAGGAAAACAAATAGGGGGATTACTTTGCTCTATGGGCAATGACGAGGGAGCTAGCGACCGTTCAGATGGCACTGCTGGAGTGCCACAGCCCATCCTCCCGGCTCTTCCACAACCTGTGTCGCTTCACAACTGCCAACTCCTCCTACTGCCCCTACCACAGGGCTACCTCTGTAAGATGCAGCCCCGTGGTAACAGCAGATGCCCATTAGAGCTGCGTCACAATCGCTCGCCACTCATTCCTATTCCTAGCATGCTCGCTTGCTTCCCTCACATCCATCCTCCTATCATTCAGGGCTCTCCTTACTCCATCCATCCATCCAAACCTAGGCCTCCCTCTAGCATTTTTCCCATCACCTAGCATTCATCACCTTATTTAGCAGCCTTTCATTATCCATCCTTTCCACATGGCCAGACCATCTCAGAACATTCATATCTACTCTGGCTGCAATTTCTCTCCTCACACCCGTTCTTGCTCTCACCACTTCATTCCTAACCCTATCCAATCGAGATACGCCAATCATACTCCTCAGGCATTTCATCTCAAACACATTTAGTTTCCGTCTCTTGCTTACTTTCATACCCCATAACTCTGATCCATGCATCACAGTTGACATAACGACTTTCTCATACAAAACTTTCTTAACATTCATTTCCAACCCTCTATTCTTCATCACTCCTTTCAATGCACCCAACACTTTACATCCTTCATTCACTCTGTGACACACATCTGCTTCCACTCCACCATTTGCAGCTATAACCGGGCCGAAATACTTGAACTGATTAACCTCCTCAAGTGTCTCTCCATTCAACATAACATTCAATCCAGCGCCATCCTCATTTCTTGTACACCTCATAACCTTACTCTTTCCCACATTCACTTGCAACTTCCTTCTCTCACACACCATTCCAAATTCTGACACTAACTGACACAGCTTTTCCTCTGAGTCTGCCACCACCACAGTATCATCTGCAAACAGCAACTGATTCAGCTCCCACTCGTTATCATCCCCATCTACCATTCTCAAACCTCGACCACGCACTCGCTCATTCACCTCTCTTACAACTCCATCAATATACAAATTGAACAGCCATGGTGACATCACACATCCCTGTCTCAGTCCCACACTCACTGGAAACCACTCACTCACTTCATTCCCTACCCTAACACAAGCTCTACTGCCCTCATACAATCTCTTCACTGCATGCAACAATTTACCATTAATTCCATATAATCTCAAAACATTCCACATAGCCTCTCTATCAACTCTATCATATGCTTTCTCGAGATCCAAAAATGCAAAATACACATCCTTACCCTTTGCTAAATATTTCTCACATAACTGCCTAACTATAAAAATCTGATCTATACAACCTCTACCTCTCCTAAAACCACTCTGCACTTCTGCGATCACATATTCTGTCTTATCCCTAATCCTATTAACCAGTATCCTACCATACACTTTTCCTACCACACTCAACAAACTTATACCCCTAAAATTACTGCATTCATACATATCTCCCTTACCTTTGTATAGGGGCACTATACAGGCAATCACCCATTCCACTGGCACCAATGACAACATAAAGCATATATTAAACATTCTCACTAACCATTCCAATGCAGTCACACCCCCTTCTTTCAACATCTCCGCTCTCACACCATCCATTCCAGGCGCTTTACCTGCTTTCGCTTCATACAATGCCCTTTTCACCTCCTCTCTTGTAATCTCTCTCTCATTTTCATCTCCCATTACTGGCCCTTGATCCCCTCCCACTGCCATTATAGCTGCCTCTCTCTCTTCCTCAACATTCAGCAAGCACTCAAAATATTCTGCCCATCTTTTCCTTGCATCGGTCCCTCTTAACATCTGTCCATTCACATCTTTCACTGTCTCTTCCATCCTCGATCCACCCTTCCTTGCTCTCTTCACTTCTTTCCAAAACTTCTTTTTATTCTCCTCATATGACCTACTAAAATCCTGTCCCCACCTAACATTTGCCAACCACTTCTCTTCCTCTACCTTCCGCTTGGTTTCCACATTTTTCTCCCTATATCTTTCATACTTCTCCCTACTTTTACACTGCAGACATTCCTCAAAAGCCCTCTTTTTCTCTTCCACCTTCATTTTCACCCCTTCATTCCACCACTCGCTGCCCCTCCTCATGCCACCTCCAACAAACCTCTTTCCACACATATCACTTGCATGTCCCACAAAACATTCTTTCATCAACCCCCATTCCTCCCCTAACTCCCCAACTTCTCTTCCTTGCACCCTGTCATATGCCACTCTCAACCTGTCCTGATATTCCCGTCTCTTCTATGGCTTTTTCAACTCTTCCACCTTCAATATTTCCCTTCTACATCCCCCCAGTTTATTTCCCCACTCTTTTGCTACTACCACTTT
>JAXCGZ010019040.1:27500-30000 GCA_037179515.1 Halocaridina rubra
TCTCTATCTATCTGTCTATCTTTCTCCCTCCAGTAAAGTAGATGTCAAAAATCAGAATTAATTGACATGAAATTTACTCCAAATATTATTAAATTTTTCTTCAATTCGTCGTAATTATTTTCTATTGAACCGGTGTCATACTTGACAATACGTGACGCTGGATTCGGCGATTATCCCTTTATTGTTATTGAATAACTACAAACTTTTTTTTAAACACAACCCAGTGTTTTATAAGAATAAACATTATTGTTTTTCTAAAATTCTTTTTTCAGTACTATAAAAATTCATATTATTTTTTTCTTTCAATTTTTTTTCTATATTTTCCGTTTTTGTTTTTTTTTGTTTTATCCATTAGAAGAAATTCATTACAAGTTAAGATTATTCTTTATTTTTTTTCAAGATTGTTTAAAATCTTTATTTTCTTTTGTGATAATTCATTTTATTTTAAATGAAAATTATTCATATTTTTTTTTTCAAAATTCTTTTTTTTACTTATTTTTATAGATTTTTTGATGTCATTAAAATTTAGACTTTTTTCTTCTTCAAAATTATTCAAGTTTAATTTCAATATTTTTACATATTTTTATCCTCAAGAATTTTTTAATCAGTCAAAATTATTTGGAACCGCGATAGCTCAGTGTGTATAGCGCTTTACATGGGCAGTGACAAACCCTTATTCGAGCCCTCCACTGGGCGTTAGGATGGGGACCCATCCCTATTTCCCCAGCTGCAACCTGTCTGTGTCCACCCCCATTCGAATGGGGACTAGTCATGCCACATAAAACGAAAGACATAAGTCAGAATTATTAGTAATTTTCCTACACCATTAATTCTTCAGAATTTAGAGTTTTTTATCTTTGAGAATTTTTTTACATTTTTATAAATTAAAATTATTCATATTTTTTTTTCCAAAAATCCTTCAGTTTTTCTTTCGAAAATCTCCTTTTTTTATCTTATTTTTTTTTTCAAATTTCTTTAATTTTTCGTCCATTATTTTCATATGTTTATGTTCAGCTATCCCAATATTTATCACATTTCAAAATTAAATCAAATTTTTTTTTTTTGTCCAAATTCCTTATTTTTTCAAGATTCAAAATTTTGTCTATGACAGTTTCGAAATTTCATCAAAATTTAAAATTAATTATATTTTAATTCAAATTCCTTTTTTTAATTGATATAATTCTATTTTTTCGATTTTTTTTTCCAAAATTGACATAATTTTATCGATGATCATTTTGGAATTATTAAAATTTTTCTTTGAAAATGCTCATACTTTTATCAATGAAAACTTATTGTATTATCGTAAATTAATATTTTCATTATTTGTTTCAAAACCTTAAATTTTTCATTCAAAATTGTTAATTATTGTTGGGAAATTATGATAGAAGTTATATTCTATTTAATGTATTTTCCAAAACCTTAAATATTTCTTTCAAAATTTGTATATATATATATATATATATATATATATATATATATATATATATATATATATATATATATATATATATATATGTATATATATATATATATATATATATATATATATATATATATATATATATATATATATATATATATATATATATATATGTATATTAACTTTTGTGACTTTCCTCTGGTATTATAAGTTAAAATGTATGCATATATTTTTCAAAATAGTTTTATTTTATTTTCAAAAGTTTTACATATTTAAATGCATATTAATGTATTTATATGATATATATATATATATATATATATATATATATATATATATATAATATATATATATATATATATATATATATATATATATATATATATATATATATACTTATTATTATTATTCATATTTATATATATATATATATATATATATATATATATATATATATATATATATATATATATATATATATATATATATATATATATATATATATATATATATATATATATATATATATATATATATATATCCTTATTATTATTATTCATATATATATATATATATATATATATATATATATATATATATATATATATATATATATATATATATATATATATATATATATATATATATATATATATATATATATATATATAAATATATATATATATATATAGATATATATATATATATTTATATATATATATATATATATATATATATATATATATATATATATATATATATATATATATATATATATATATATATATATATATATATATATATATATATATATATATATATGTATATATATATATGTATATATATATATATATATATATATATATATATATATATATATATATATATATATATATATATATATATTTCCAAATACCCTAATTATCAAAATTTTCAAAATTCTGACATTTGAATATTAAAAGATTATTTTTAATATACCTCAAATTCTCTTTCGAAAATTTTGAATCTATTTTTCTCACACTTCATTTTTGTAATATACCTGAGTTTTCCCTCACATTTTGAAAGTTTTATTTTGCTGTT
>JAXCGZ010019040.1:45000-67500 GCA_037179515.1 Halocaridina rubra
CTGAACCCTAAGGAACTCCACTACTAACTCTTCTCCATTCAGACACTGAGTGTCTTACTCTAACCCTCTGTTCCCTTCCTTCTAAGTAAGTTTTTATCCATTCCAAGACATTTCCACCTATTCTAGCCATTGATTGCAGCTTCCTAATAAGTCTCCCATGTGGAACAGTGTCAAACGCTTTCTGGAAGTCTAGGAATATGCAATCTGCCCAGCCCTCTCTTTCCTGTAAGATTTGGCTTACCTCATCATAAAATTCTAATAAGTTTGTTACTGTTGATCTTCCTTCTCTGAAGCCATGTTGCCTCACTGACAAAAAGTTGAAGGATTCCAAGTGAAGAGAGATATGTTTCTTTAGTAGTTTCTCCATAACTTTGCAAACTATGCTGGTCAAGGAAACTGGTCTATAGTTCAGAGCTGTATCCCTCCTTCCCTTTTTGAAGATAGGTATCACATTTGCTTGTTTCCAGCATCTTGGAATCTCCCCCGACTCCAGTGACTCCTTAAATATGATACTTAGTGCCACTGATATTGTGTTTGCGCATTTTTTAAGCACATGAGGGGATATGTCATCAGGACCTGTAGCTTTATGAACATCTAAATCCATCAGCGCTTTGCATACCTCTGTGGCTGTAAGGTTGATGTTCTCTAATACCGGCCCTTGAGCTTCTATCACTGCAATCTGAGGGGGTGGGGTATTTTCTACTGTAAATACTGACTGAAACTCCTTGTTCAATTCTTTGCAGATCTCTTCGTCCGTCTCAGTGATGCTTCCATCCGCTCTCTTTAGCCTTAAAACCTGTTCTTTTACCTTCAGTTTTCCTCTGATAAAGCTGTGGAAAAGCTTGGGATTTTCTTTAGCCTTCCTGGTGATGTCCCTCTCATAATCTCTCTCTGCCTCTCTCCTTTTACTTAGGTAGTCATTTCTTGTTCTTTTGTAGGTTTGCCAGGCATTTATGTTTTTTCTCCTCCTATACCTTTTCCAGCATTTTTCTCTCCACTCCTTAGCTCTTTTACACCCATTATCGAACCATTTCTCTCTGGCATGAATTACACCTACTTTGGTGACAGGTATGCAGCAATCTACTATCTTCCCATATTTCTCACAAAAGATGTCATACATTTCTTGTACAGATTTGTTGTAAAATAAGGTTCTCCAGTCAATAACTGCAAAAAGCTCATTCATTTTGATGTAATCTCCTTTCGGATAGTTCCTCCTCATGTCCTCAGTGCCTCTACTCTCAGGAAGAATGTCTTCAATGATATACTCCATCAACAACACACAGTGGTCACTCTTTCCAATTGGTGGTTCATACTCAATATTTTCAATATCCAACACATTATCTGTGAACACCAGATCAAGTAGTGATGGCTCATCCCCACCCCTGGCTCTTGTTGGTTCCATTACATGTTGGTGTAGGAAATTCCCTTGTACGCAATCTAGGAATCTTGCCCCAAATGAGTCCTCACCACTGTGTGGGTCAAGATTTATCCAATCTATCTCTTTATGATTAAAGTCTCCCATAATCAAAATCCTACATTTTTTCTCCCGCGCCATGTTAACAACTGAGTTTATGACTTCAATCGTACCTATATGACTTTCCTCATAAATTTCAAGCCTATTTTGGTTCCTTGGTGGGTTGTGTGTGTGTGTGTGTGTGTGTGTGTGTGTGTGTGTGTGTGTGTGTGTGTGTGTGTGTGTGTGTGTGTGTGTGTGTTCTTTTCTTACTGCAAAATAACTTATAGAATAGACGAGATTTCGTTCTATTGTTACAGTTGTAGCCTCCTACGCAGTTCTAAGGGATATGACGTTATTATTATTAATATTATTATTATTATTATTATTATTATTATTATTATTATTATTATTATTATTATTGTTATTATTATTATTATTATTATTATTATTATTATTATTATTATTATTATTATTATTATTATTATTATTATTATTATTATAACATTATATGCGAGACCATGGGAATGTAAGTCAGCTCAACTCAGTAACGGTCCTAAGCTCGGATAATTGGAGAAAGTCGGTGTCAGGAAGGGACGTAATTTTTTTAGGAAACAGTCGATTACTAATCTTCAAAGATGCTATTAAGAAACAGAGACCCCATGTGTATACGGGAAAATTGCCAACAAAGAAGATTACAGTGCTATTATTATTAGTTATTATTATTATTATTATTATTATTATTATTATTATTATTATTATTATTATTATTATTATTATTATTATTATTATTATTATTATTATTTGTTGTTGTTGTTGTTCCGGTTTTACGTCACGACTCCCTTTACTTTCAAGGGCTAGGACGGTTGCCTTCTTGCGAAGGTCTTGTTTTGGCAGATGTAATAGTTACCCTGAGTGCATGCCCTTGCTAACCTCAGACCGTGACGGGGCGCGAACCCTCGAGCTGACGCCTCAAAGTCGCGGACGCTACCGCTTGAGCCACGGCGACTTCTCATTATTATTATTATTAATATTATTATTATTATTATTATTATTATTATTATTATTATTATTATTATTACTGATAATATATATATATTAGTATTATTACTACTGATGTAAAATGATATTGTTACAAACAATATTATGTAATAATAATATTACTGTTATTATTATTAGTGTCATTACTAATAATATTATAAAAATAATACTATTATAACTAAATCCATATAATATTATTATCATCAATTTAGTGTGATCCTAATAATCATTGTTATTATTCTTTATATTATTATTATCATATTTATTATTCTTACTATACTAATAATAATAATAATTATAATAATAATAATAATAATAATAATAATAATAATAATAATAATAATAATAATAATAATAATAATAATAATAATAATGTTCCGGTTTTACGTCACGGATTCCCTTTTAATAATAATAATAATAATAATAATAATAATAATAATAATAATAATAAGAAGAAGAAGAAGAAGAAGAAGAAGAAGAAGAAGAACGACTAAGTAAAGGAGGAGGAGGAGGGAAGAGCTTAAAAAAGGAGAGGTTTTCGTACACATGAAGCATGAGTTGTCGTACGAAGCTGCTCCTTAATAGGGCTTGATTGGTTGAGGCAACTTTAGCTGCTCTCCCACCAACCACCTCTCTCTCTCTCTCTCTCTCTCTCTCTCTCTCTCTCTCTCTCTCTCTCTCTCTCTCTCTCTCTCTCTCGTATTCTCTTTTTGTATAGTTTTAATATTTCATTTAATAGTCTTTTTTCCTTATTTTTTTTCTCTCTCTCTATCTATCTATCTGTTTCAGTTTATCTGTCTATCGATCTATCTATCTGTCTATATATCTATCTATCTATCTATCTATCTATATATATATATATATATATATATATATATATATATATATATATATATATATATATATATATATATATATATATATATATATATATATATAAGCATCTATTTATCTATCTCTCCATCCATCCATCATCCATCTATATATTTATATATCTGTTTTTTTCTCAATAAGATTATATCTTTGCATTTCAAAAACTTTATCCTTAAAACTTTATAATTATGTGTTTTTGTAGTTATTATTAACGTTGATATTATTATAAATATTGTTATTATTATTATTATTATCATATTATTATTATTATTATTATTATTATTATTATTATAATTATTATTATTATTATTATTATTATTATTGTTGTTGTTTTTATTGTTATTGTTGTTGTTGTTTCTCTCTCTCTCTCATACATAACATTCAGAGTGTACCATCGTCTTACAATCGAACGCATCTACGAGTCCCTCTTTATATAACAGGGTTGAAGATATGTATTATATGTATATGTGTATGCATTTGCACTTTCATTGATGCATGATAATGTATGTATTTATGTATGCATGTATGCATGCATGTATGTACGTAATTACCTAATTGTACTTACGGAAAAGAGCTCTACCTCGTAACTCACCGTCTCCTGATCGGTTCCTTTTTTGTACTCCGTGATACTTATCATCTTTGTCCTTAAAGCTATGAATGGAGTTATCATTAACTACCTCCTCGCTTAGCGAATTCCAATCATCAACTACTCTTACACAAAAAAAAGTAATTCCTTACATCCTGCTAATAAGTTTTTTCACGAAGCTTCAACCTATGACCTTTAGTTCTAATGCCAGCCGTATCAAAATATCGATCCTTTTCCAATTTATTAACACCTTGAAGAAATTTAAAAACCGTCACCATATCCCCCTCATTCTTCTAGCTTCGAGTGATGGTAAGTCTAATTCCCTCAGCCTCTCCTCATAACTGAGATTGCGTATATCTGACACAAGTAGTAGGTTGGCTTATGGCACCAGCCGCCCATTGCGATACTACACCTGAGGATTTTTTTTTAACTTAAGTAGGTCTGTCCAGGACAGTTCGATGTTAAGTCTTCTTTCAGTTACGGTTCTTTTTCTATGCCTACAGCTACACTGAATATTCTTGGATATTCATTACACATCTTTTATTATCCCTTCACATCTGACAAGTCATTACACTCTCCATCTCTGTTTCTCTTTACTTTTTGTATTCTTCGTGCCCAGGCCCGATGAGGGCTGTTAATTTTTTTTTTTTTTTTTTTTGGCCCATCGTGGTGTCACAATCATTAAAACAAAAACAAAAAGTAACGTGGCATGTCTCTAAACTTTTCCAGCGTATGTATATACTTTTTCAAGTGCGGATTCCAAAACGGGGCTGCATATTCAAGCTTTGGATATTACATATATATTTCTGAACATTTCCTTGTTCGTGTGCCTGAAGGCTACCCTTACATTAGCTAAGAAAGCATATGCTGCCCTTACTCTGCCATTTATATGCATTTCTGGAGACAAATCTGCCAGTATGTGGGAGAGGGGTTAAGAATACTTCCTTTGTGTTCCCCTGCGTGTCGAAAATGTCGACTAAATGGGGCAGAGTGAGGGGACTGGGAATCCCCTCCTTTGTAAATTTACATCCCATGAGTAGCCAAGAGATGCGGGGGGGATTCTGGCAAGAGAGATCCAATCAGAACCCTAGTAATTGAGTCTCTGAATGTGAGTGGTTGTGGTGTAAGTGAAAGTAAGAGGGAGGTGATAGGGAGTATGCTTGTGGAGAGAAAGAGAGATGTACATGCACTAAGCAAAACTAAGATAAAAGGGAATGGTGAGGTGACACATGAGAGTGTGGTAGGTAGGGTGTCTGGAGTTGAGAGAGGGAGAGGAAGATAGGGGGTGGCTCTTTTAATAAGTGAAGTGATGAATAAGTGTGTGATGGAATGGAAGGAAGTATCTTCTTGAATAATAGTGGCTAAAATGAGTCTGAGATGCAAGGCTTGGATGTTTGTGAGAGCATATTGCCCTTGCAGTGAAAGAAGTGAGGAAGAAAGAGAAGAATTTTGGATGAAATTGAACGAGTGTGTGTGGAAGACTTGGGAATTAATGTGAATGTGGTGTTGATGAAAATTTGAATGCTAGAGTAGGGAATGAGCCAGTGGATGGTGTAATTGGAAAGTATGGAGTACCTAGTAGGAATGAGAGTGGAGAGAAAATTATTGAAAGTTGACATGCATCAGAGTTGATAATGGAAGAGTAGTTGACAGAGTATTAATGGACTATGTTTTGGTGAACAAGAGGGTGTTTGGAAGAGTATTGGACGTGAATGTACTGAGAGGAGCTTATGATGAAATATCTGATCATTATTTAGTAGAAAGTAGAGTGGGAGTGGGATAAAAGTGGAGAAAAGGAGAAGCAAGAGAGGAAGAGAGATGCTAAAAATGAATGAATTGTATAAGAAAGAAAAAAACTGTGAGTATAAGACTAGTGTGACAAATGTGTGGAAGGTAGTGAAAGAGAAAGTGGAGGAGGGAGTGGAAGAAGAATGGGGTTCTTTTAATGTGGAAGTTATGAAGTGTGCCAAGGCAGTGTGCGGAAGGAGACTAACTGGTGGAAGTTAAAGGAAAGGTAGTGAATGGTGGAATGAGCAGCTGAGTGCAGTTGTGGCTGAAAAGAAGCGAGCTTATGAGGTATGGTTGCAGGTAGGTAATGTAGAGGCGTATGAAAAGTATTGTGCAAAGAGGAGGTTAGCGAAGCGTGTGGTGAGGGAGGCAAAGAGAGAAGTGGATGTAAGGAGAGTCAGATGCTTGTCTGAGAATTTTGAAAGGAATAAAAAGATGTTTTGGAAGGAAGTGAAAAGAGTGAGGAAAGGTGAGTGTGGTAGGGAGGAGAGGTTGAAAGGAGCAGATGGGCAATTGCTAGTAGATGAAATAAAGTGAGAGAGAGATGGGATGAATATTTCAAGAACCTTTTAAATGAGGAAGATGATAGAGAGGCAGAGATTGCGGTTGTGTGAAACAAATGGAGAATGCCAATTTTAGGTGATGAGAATGATAGAGATATAAGAAAAGAGGAGATACATTTAGCATTGAGAGGAATGAAAGCAGGTAAAGCACCAGGGATACATGGGTGTCATGCTGAATGCTTGTCAAAAGGTGGGGAGGCATTAGTAGAATGGATGATTAAGTTGTTGAATGTATGTTTCAGGAAAAGGAGGGTCCCAGTTGACTGAAGGAGTGCATGTGTAGTTCCACTTTACAAAGGGGAAGGAGATAAGTATGAGTGTAGTAATTTTAGAGGAATTAGTTTGTTGAGTGTAGTTGGTTAGGTGTATGGAAGAGTGTGAATCAAGAGAATTAGGAAAGGTACTGAGAGATTGATTGGGGAAGAACAGAGTGGGTTCAGGAGGGGAAGAGGATGCGTGGATCAGGTGTTTACGGTAAGACAGGTGTATTAGAAGTTCTTGGAGAAAGGTAGGGACACTTTTTGGGCTTTTATGGACTTAGAGAAAGCGTATGACAGAGTAGATAGAGAGGGGTTGTGGAGTGTGTTGCGACTGTATGGAATAAGTGGAAGTTTGTTGAATGCGGTGAAGTGTTTTTACATGAATAGTAGATCATGTGTGAGAGTTGGGAATGGTATGAGTGCTCTGTTTGAGATGAATATAGGGTTATGTCAAGGTTGTGTAATGTCGCCATGGTTGTTTAATGTGCATATGGATGGAGTGGTAAGGGAAGTAAATGAAAGAGTATTATACAGAGGCTTAGAACTAGTGGGTGAGGATGGAAGGTTGTTGAAATGGAATCAGTTGCTATTTGCGGATGATACTGTACTGGTGGCTGATACTGAGAATGAATTGAATCATTTGGTGACTGAGTTTGTTAGTGTGTGTGAAAGAAGGAAGTTGCGGGTGAATATTGGTAAGAGTAAAGTTATGAGATGCACAAGGAGTGTTAAAGTTGGCAGATTGAATTTAGGAATGAATAGGGAGTTGCTTATAGAAGTTGAGAGTTTCAAGTATCTGGGGCCGCATGTATCAAGGAGTGGACGAGTGGATGTAGAGGTAAATCACAGAGTGAAGGAATCAAGTATATGTGTAGGTGGGTTGAAATATGTAATGAGAAATAGATTTTTTGGGAATTAATGCAAAGAGAAGGATATATGAAGGTGTGATTGTTCCAACAGCTTTGTATGGAGCAGAAACTTGGAATGCAAGAGAGGATGAAATGAACAAGTTGAATGTAATAGAGATAAGCTGTTTGAGAAGTATGATTGGTGTATCTAGAATAGATAGAGTAAGAAATGAGGATGTCAGGCAGAGGACGGGTGTTGGAATGAAGCTGTCGGATAGGTTAGATCAGAGAGTTTTGAGTTGGTTTGGATTCATGGAAAGGATGAGTGATGAACGAATAGTGAAGAAAGTGTGGAGTGCAGAAGTGATTGGAGTTAGGTCAAGAGGGAGACCTAGAATGAGATGGATGGCGTGAAAAGAGCACTGAATGCACGTGGAATATCAGTGGAACAGGGAAGAGTGCTTGCAAGAGATAGGAATTAGTGGAGGAAGATTGTGCATAGATGATACGCGCCAGAGGGATTTCTTGCACCTGCTTGCTCAGTGAACTGTGATGGACGGGTGTGACGAGAGTTGCAATGTGATGAAGCGGTGGGGGTAAACCAGCTGCCGCTGTCGGGTCTCATTGTAGAATATCCTTGCCTGCCTACCTTGTTGGTGACCCAAGCAGGGTGGAAAGGGGGGAATATGTGGCAACCCTCTATCCCTAAGGAGCTGATAGGAGTGGTTGAGGTATGTGTGGATCATGGTGAATGGGCATTCCCCTTAAAAAGGGGAATGAGGCATGTGTATATGTATGTATGTATGTATTTGTATAAGTGAGTTGTACATAAATAATTTATTGTCTGTATTGCTTGTATGTATGTATTTCAGTACTATTTGTATATATGTCTGTATGTATATATGTATCTATCTATATACATGAGCTATTTTCCCCTTATAAGGGGAGTGGCTGAGTCAAAGCAAAATACTCTTGACTCTTTGGAGGAGGAGATTCCCAGTCCTCTCGCTCCGTATGCATTATATGTGCGTATGAATTGATTGCTAATATTTTAGTATGTAACTATGTATGTATGTATGTATGTATGTATGTATGTATGTATGTATGTATGTATGTATGTATGTATGTATGTATGTATGTATGTATGTATGAGTGGATGTATGTATGTTATGAATGCGCGTGCATGTCTGGGCCTTAAGTAGTTATAATCATTTAATAGTTCTGCTGTCAGAAGCCTCTCTCTCTCTCTCTCTCTCTCTCTCTCTCTCTCTCTCTCTCTCTCTCTCTCTCTCTCTCTCTCTCTCTCTCTCTCTCTCTCTCTCTCTCTCTCTCTCTCTCTCTCTCTCTCTCTCTCTCTCGTAGTTCCTTATCATTGTTAGCTTTTTGTGTATTCGTTACTAATAGTTCTTTCTGGATTTTATTATTATTATTATTATTATTATTATTATTATTATTATTATTATTATTATTATTATTATAATAATAATAATTATTATAATAATAATAATAATAATAATAATAATAATAATAATAATAATAATAATAATAATAATAATAATAATAATAATAATAATAATAATAATAATAATAATAATAATAATAATAATAATAATAATAATAATAATAATAATAATAATAATATTTATTTGCAACTGTAGTACTGAATATTCATTTGACCTTTTCATAGAAAAGCTGACCTATAGCTGTGACCTTTCCATCTTTTAGTTCAACCTTAAGGTTAATTTATAAAGCATACATACATGCAAAGATACATACATACTCAGTTATGAGAGGCTGGGGGAATTAGACTTACCATCACGTGAAGCTAGAAGATTGAGGGGGGATATGGGGACAGATTTTAACTTCCTTCATGTTTATGACAGAGTGGATAGGGATTGATATTTTTATATGGCTGACACTAGAACCAGAGGTCATACTTTGAAGTTTCGTAAGAAAACTTTTTTGCAAGATGTAAAGAAGTACTTTAAGGACAAATATGA
Organism: Halocaridina rubra; assembly: GCA_037179515.1. Taxonomy (NCBI): domain Eukaryota; kingdom Metazoa; phylum Arthropoda; class Malacostraca; order Decapoda; family Atyidae; genus Halocaridina; species Halocaridina rubra. The sequence continues at coordinate 54,413 of JAXCGZ010019040.1, forward strand.
TAAGTCTTAATAAGTACAAAAATGGAATCGATCAGGGGACTGGGCGTTACGACAATGGGGCTCTCTACCGTAAGCACAGTTAGGTAATTATATACATACATGCATACGAGTACATTTCATGCATACGGGTAAATTTCATACATGCATACATACATACATACATACATACATACATACATACATACATACATACATACGTGTCAGTGTCAGTGAGTATATAATATAACCGATCAGGAGACGGGCAATCACGAGCATAGGACTTTCTATCTCTCTCTCGTAAGAACATTATTATTACTTTCTATATAGTTATTGTTTTGTTATATCAATCCATTCGTGTATGCCGAGTCAAAGCACACACCCATTTAGCCAGAAAACCTATTCTCACCAGCATACTGCTTGGGCTATCCACGGTGCAATTGAGGTAAAGATCTTCTGCCGTGAGGTCCTACAGCTGTAGTTGGCTTACCCTCACCATTCAACTCTTGGCAACTCCCACACCCACCCGTCCCATTATGCAACACTGATCAAGTGATATTGACTCCACCATAGCCTCCCACATCTATCCTCTGATAGAGCTATTTTTTTGTGTATACTGTACATTCCAGATATTTCTCGTACGTCTTCTCCTTCGGCAGAACCACTTGATAGATGATGAGGAGAGGGTCATGGAGTTCGTTTAGTGGGTATTTTATCTTTGTCAATTCAGCTTCCTCAGTAAATATCCCATTAGATGTATGAGGTCTCTAATGGAACAGGATTCTCATGGTATTGGGGGTCGATAAGGTTAGAAATACTCGTTCTACAGGTCTCATGTAATAATAATAATAATAATAATAATAATAATAATAATAATAATAATAATAATCTTATTATTATTATTATTATTTTGATAATTATAGGAAAATAATTTTGAATTGCTCTATTTATTATTATTATTATTATTATTATTATTATTATTATTATTATTATTATTATTATTATTATTATTATTATTATTATTATTATTATTATTATTATTATTATTATTATGAATAATATAAAAAAACTTCATGATTAACATTGTGGCAAGTTCTTGGCGGTGCTGTGACACCACTATCCCCACACATCCTGGTGTACTCCAAATTTCTTCTTAAGTTCGCTCTCTCTTAACATGTAAAGATGGCCATAGGATTCAGTTGACCCCGACTTCCTGTGAAATATTAAGTTCAAGGATTATCACAAGATAAGATCAATACATTAAATTCTCTCACAGGAAAGAACAGCAGTCCGTCAGTTAATATAAATTTGGATGAGGAATATAACAATTTTGTCATGACTCTTAAGAATAGTCAGAGAGACTATATTCCCATGAAACATTGCAGATCAAGAAAAAATGACCCTAAATGGATGAACAATAGAATAAAGAATCTTATAGGTATTAAAAGAGGAATATACAGGAAACTAAAAAGAGGTGAAGAGCAGGTGAGGCAGCAATATATACAGTTAAACAGGGAAGTTAAAAAGATAGTTAGAGAGTCGAAAAGAAAATACGAAGTTAGAATAGCAGGAGAAGCTAAAGAAAATCCTAAAGGGTTTTATCAACATTATCAAACAAAATTTAAGGAAAAAGTCGGACCAATTGAAGTAGCCAATGGCCATATCACAGATGACGATAAAGTGATGTGTACATGTTTAAATGATTATTTCTTATCTGTATTTACCAATGAAAACTTGGAAAATATTCCGGAAGTAGAATCCATTTACAGAGGCAGTCCCGATAATATACTTAGTTCAATAAATATTACGAGAGAGGAGGTAATAAAAGAAATAGATAAATTAAAGGCTCATAAATCTCCGGGACCTGATGGAATATATGCTAGAATATTAAAGGAATGCAAGGAAGAGCTTAGTTGTCCACTAACTGCATTATTTAATAATTCAATAAAATTAGGATCGGTACCCATGGAGTGGAAATTGGCAGATGTGGTTCCAATATTTAAAAAAGGAGAACGAGTTAAAATTAATAATTATAGGCCGGTAAGTTTAACGTCAACAGTGGGTAAGATTCTAGAATCCATAATTGCAAATAAAATAAGGGCACATCTAGAATTACACAGACTGATAAAACTTTCACAACACGGGTTTCTTAAGGGTTTTTCGTGCCTTACAAACTTACTGTCTTTTTATTCAGAAGTTTACGAGGCAGTAGATTGTGGCAAAGAATATGATACAGTATATCTAGATTTTAGCAAAGCTTTTGATAGAGTTCCTCACAAAAGATTAGTTAGAAAGCTGGAAGCTCATGGTATAGGAGGAGCTGTCCTCAGATGGATCAAACAATGGTTAAAAGACAGAAAACAGAGGGTTTGCATAAATGGAGAGAAATTGGAGTGGGGCTCGGTTACTAGCGGGGTACCACAAGGCTCGGTACTGGGTCCCCTATTATTCATCGTATATCTAAATGATCTGGATTCGGACATCAGTAGTAACCTAAGTAAATTCGCAGACGACACTAAAATAGGTAGAATTATAAATGGAAAAGAAGACATTCATGCTTTACAGGAAGATCTAAATAGATTATCTAAATGGTCGGACAATTGGCAAATGGAATTTAATGTTGAAAAATGTAAAGTAGTTAAAATGGGTACTATAAAAGACAATACTAGTTATAAGCTAAATAACCATGAAATCATGAGTTCTCAGTGTGAAAGGGATTTGGGAGTTCTTGTGAGTAGTAATCTTAAGCCAAGAGAGCAATGCACAGCAGTCAGAAATAAAGCAAACAGAATTTTAGGATTTATCTCAAGAAGTGTTAGCAATAGGACGGAAAAAGTTATTTTGCAGCTCTATCTTGCATTAGTTAGGCCCCATTTAGATTATGCTGTGCAATTCTGGTCACCCTATTGTAGGATGGAAATTGAGTCCTTGGAGAGAGTGCAGCGAAGAATGACCAAGATGATACATAATATCAGAAATCTACCATATGAGGACAGATAAAAAAAACTTAATCTACATTCTCTCGAGAGGCGAAGAGTTAGGGGGGATATGATTGAAGTGTATAAATGGTTTAAAAGGATTAACAAGGGAAATATTAATAAAGTTTTAAAAATTCATGATCAAACCAGAACTCGTAATAATGGATTTAAGCTTGATAAATTTAGGTTCAGAAGGGAAATTGGTAAAAATTGGTTTGGTAATAGAGTAGCTGATGCATGGAACAAGCTTCCTAGTATGATAGTAAATGCCAATACCTTAGACACCTTCAAATGTAGATTAGATAGACATATGACAGAGGTAGGGTGGGTATGAATAGGTTAGTGCTTATTAGAAAAATCATAAAAAGGAAAATAGAATAAATAAGTAGAGTAGAATAGAATAGGTTAGACATGCTGAAAATACCATTAAAAAAATGGAGCTGCCTCGTGTGTGCTAGTAGGCATATTGCAGTGTCCCCTATTCTTATGTTCTTATGTTCATTGGCTGAGTGGTTCATGGCTTCGACTCCTTGGCCTGATTCGTTCGGAGCCAGTCAGCGGGATAAGTGTGTACACAGATGTTTGGAGGTAGTTGTGAAACAGTTTATTCTCTAAATTCAGCTTTAGTTGGGGTTAGTATTTAGTTATTTGTTTTATATTTATTAACTTATTTAATATAGCTTTCATCATCATCATCATCATCATCATCATCATCATCATCTTATTATTATTATTATTATTATTATTATTATTATTATTATTATTATTATTATTATTATTATTATTATTATTATTATTATTATTATTATTATTATTATTATTATTATTAATATGTTAAGCAACAACTCCAGCTAAAAAGTTAAAAGACTTTATATACCATTTTAGCTACATTTCCTATAGATTTATTTATCATAGTATTATGTATGTATATATATATATATATATATATATATATATATATATATATATATATATATATATATATATATATATATATATATATATGTTGTCTGTTGTTGTTCTGGTTTTACGTCACGGACTCCCTTTTCTACCAAGGGCTAGGACGGTTGCCTTCTTGCGAAGGATTTGTTTTGGCAGATGTAATCGTTACCCTGAGTGCATGCCCTTGCTAACCTCGGACCGTGAAGGGGCGCGTTTTATATATATATATATATATATATATATATATATATATATATATATATATATATATATATATATATATATATATATATATATATATATATATATATATATATATATATATATATATATATATATATATATATATATATATATATATATATATATATATATATATATATATATATATATATATACATATATATATATATATATATATATATGCGCATTTATGTGTTGTACTCAGATAAGCTAACTCTAAATATAATAACACAAATATTTGCTCTCAGATAAGGTAGTTTCCTTATTAGCATATATCTAATTGTAACAATACTTGATTATTTCGCAAACACATATAAACTGTCCATTATTTCTCATTATAAGGGTTATAGCGACGCATCGGCTAAAGATTATAGTCTTTTTTTTTCTTATATGATGGTCTTATAAGATGGTTTTACATTTTAATTATGCCAATTGGGCTGTTCTTATATTTATGAGATGATGATGACGTCATTGCATAATCTGTGTTCTTCTTGAAGAGATAAACAAATGTTTTTGCTGCTCTATATACAGGTTATGATATTGGTCAATGTGCATTTTTAAAAATAAAATTCGTTTATTGACTTTCGTTTTATTACATTTTATATAATCATTTACAAATTGTTAATTAGTGTTATTTATCTGAAGACTTATTTATCCTAAATTTCTGTTATAATAGTCTTAATAAAATCCTAAATCTAACCCGGAATTACAGACCACTTGACTTCAGAGTGTTTAGGCTTTAAGTTCACCATTTGCGAATTCCCGTCTCCAGTTTGCGGGATTTTCTGAGTGTTAGGAATGGTTTGTATATATTCCTAAGCCTTAGAAAGCATTTTTCATCATGTGGCTTTGTAGGAAATGTGGAAAACCTGTTTATTTTGGTAAGTGCGACTCGGAAACCTGGAATGATTTGACGTATTTTTTTTCTTTTGCATGATATGTTTGTTTAGTGGGAGGGGCGCCAAAGCTAAGATTTTTTTCTTTAACAAAGAATTGTCTGTCTTTCTAATATCATACATAGAAATGAGATACTTTTAAATAGGTTTATTAATACTTTAACCTTCCATAGAATAATTGGCAATGGTACGTGAAAAAGGTTAGGTTAGATATGGCTACGGTTTTACTTGCTAGTAGATTCGTATAAAAAATATTATGGAAATCAAACAAATACAATTCTTGGTAAGTTAAATTTTGTGGACTATTTTTCTGATAGGTTTCAATATATTTTTAATTAATGTGATAGTTGTTTTTGTTGGAAATCCCTATTTTCTGTGTTAGGGCCAGCATTGGTGGGGGGAGGTAGGTAAAGTACTTATTTAACCTAATCTTGCTAACTTAACTAAACCTAACCTAGCTCATATTTGAAGCTTACTTACCTTAATAGGATGATTTGTGTACACACAGCAGCACGGCACATATTAGGAAGTGGCGGTAATGCCAGTCTCTCGGGTAGGCTACGGAAGGGGTGCATAAAACGAACCTTTACCTATTATAATAACTAGAGATATTTTCCTAACTGGAGGCTCTGTTGAATTTGATGATGTATGGAAAACACACTGGTATGTTTAATGTTGTATGACTATATTGTGGGAATTTGTTCTGAAAAAAATCTCTTGAGACCATGAAGTTTTGCTGTCCGTCAGATCACAGCAGCCGTAAATATCCTTAGAAAAAATAATAATAATATTTTCCATATATGCCTTATATTTATTACTTATCGGGTATTTGACATGGGGGGGGGGCTGTGCCAACGTAGTTGAAGAGTCTACAAGTTTAGAAGTGATTAGCCTGATATATGCAAGTTCGATTCCACTGTAGGGCATTAGGAAGGACATCTAGCCTTAATCTCCAATCTCCAACATGTCTGTGTCCACTCTTATTCGGATGGGGACTAATTGTGACACAACACCACCATGAAATATCTCTATGGTAGATATCGCAATTCTAGGGTTCTTAAATTAGTCTTCAGGCATGATAGACGGCATTCCCAGTGCCAAGCTGAGCCGAGTATAGTATGATGTTTGCCTATTCCCACTGCCCAATATGCAAAAATTCTTGCCTCTGAATCCCTTTTAGTAATTTCACCCACTTAGCTATTATTTTTTAGCATTTTTTGGTTATATATAACCCAACAGAACAAGTTTTTTGTACAAGCTTTACCCACTATAACCAAACCCATTGTCATGACAAAAGTCAACCATACTGTGGGAATAGGGACTTCTTTAAATTATTTAGAGCAGTTGCCGAATAGGCACTTAATGCACTTCAATCCTAGATGAAGCACATGCATTCAACCACAATCCCAAATTAGGCACCTTGCAAGGAATTGGGTGATAAAAACCTGTTCGATACAAAATTTATTGGTCACTGAGGTTCATTTACATCAGGTTAGGTATTAATCATCATCTTTTTGCCTCAGTCAAAGATTAAGCATCTATAAATGACATTAGGTGCTTGTTCTGAGATTGATCCTATTATTGTAACCGACATTTTGAGCACTTTTGTAATTATGAATCTACAGCTTTGAGGTTAGGTTCATATCCTTAATGTTGTTTATCTTTGTTGTGAAGTTATTTAGGAAATATTGTTTTACATAAACAGTATAATTTGTGACTTCTAAAGAGTGTTTTTAGATATGCTTTGGTGTCGGTGCCAAATGAAAAATCTTGTGTTATAAGTATACCATTCAAGGGAACACTGTACCGCCAAGGGTTAGAGAACCATTTTGATACCTGGTGGGAATTAGGAGCAGTGTGGCATACTTAATCTCATATCCTCTGTATTATATGGTATTGTAAGTTTACAAGGTTGTCATTACGTTTTCATGCCATAGTTGGGTTTATATCTGATGATCCTCGCAGAGTGGGTTGCACGTCATTTAATATGTTTCCAGTTAATAGGTTATTAATTGTATTACAAGTAAATCCAGCGAAAATTACCCAGCTCCAACGTGTCTGTGCCCACCATGTTCGAATGGGTATTAATAATGACAAAAAGAGCAAAAAAAATAAATCAAATTAAAGATCTTGAGGCTTGAGATCTACACTATGCAATATCAGAGCCTTTACGTTATCATGAACATTATTAGAAATCATTCAAGAAAATATTTCAGTGACTCCTAATATTATTTAAGATGACTTGGAAGTGTAATAATTATTTTAGACTTCATCTTTTTAGGATTGTTATGTTTATGGTACAGGGGGTCTTGTAGAATGTCGTTCCAAGTTACGTCTTTTCGCCATTAAGTTGGAGGCCAATAAATTATTAATAAATAAATTTTTTGACCTAACTGGCTGGTGCGATAAATTCAAACTGCGCCCTGAACAGTTTGTGAGTGCGGCTGCGAATACACAGCTCTATTCCTATTTATCAAGTTAATGGCTTTATTTATTTATGTTGTGCCTCGTGTTTATCTGCTCCCTCATCATTTTGCTCGTGTTTGCTCGTGACTGACATTACTATGTCTTCCAATCGTGTTGGTGATAGTTCTGATGGCAGTGCTTCGAAGAAAAGAAAAGAAAATCCATCACCATGGAAATTAAAAATTAAATAGTAAACCGTGCTGAAAAGGGAGAAGCTTCTACAAACATTGGCCGCAATCTCGGATTAGCCTATACGACTGTGGTCACGATCATCAGAGACAAAGATCGCATCCATGACCACGTGAAAGGTTCGACTCCTGTGATGTCCACTATGATCACTAGGCAGAGTAGTCGCCTTATGGTCGAGATGGAGATATTGCTAGTGTTCTGGCTTGATGACCATAATCGACGGCGTACCCCAGTAAGCCTCGTGATTATACAGGAAAAGGCTACAATATTGTTTGAAGCCTTGAAAAGAGAAAAGGGGAAAAGGAATGCAAGTAAATAGTATGTGGCTAGTTGGGATTGGTTTTATCGTTTTAAGGCTCTTGCTAATTTGCATAACATAAAAGTGCAAGATGGAGCTGTTAGTGGTGATGAGGAAGCAGCAAAAATATTTCCTAATGCTTTAGCTGAGATAATAAGGGAGGGGGGTTACCGTACTGAACAGGTATTTTACATGGATGAGAATGGCTTATTTTGGAAGCGTATGCCTAGTCGTACATACATCGCCAAGGAAGAGAAGATAGCACCAGGCCATAAAGTCAGCAAGGAGAGACTGACTTTGCTTTTGGGAGCTAATGCTGCTGGAAACTGTAAGCTGAAACCCCTGTTGGTTGATATGAGAAAAAACCCTAAGGCACACAAGGGCGTTTGGAAGAGTCAGCTGCCAGTCATCTGACAGTCAAACAAGGAGGCTTGGCTAACCCTTCAAATATTTGAGGACTGGTTCAGCAATCATTTTGTGCCTGAAGCAGAGAGGTAATGTTCCTCCAAGGGTCTGCCATGTAAGGTGTTGCTAATCCTGGACAATGCCCCTGGTCATCTTGCTCATTTGTATGATTTTCCTCTTGATGTAAAGGTGGTTTACCTTCCACCTACTACCACTTCCCTGTTACAGCCAATGGATCAGGGGGCCAGTGCATCTTTCAAGGCCTACTACTTCCGAAGGACAATGGCTACAGCTCTCAGGGCAACTGAGAAGGACAAGACCTTGACTCTCAAGGACTTCTGGAAGTCGTACAATTTTCTTCATGTTGTGAAGAATATTGCTTCTGCTTGGGAGGAAATGAGGCAAAAAACTTGAATGGGGTATGGAAGAAATGACCTCCGAGGCTTTGAGGAGACAGTTGAGGCTATAACCAAGAAAGTAGTTGCCATGATTAAGGAGCTCGAGTTGGAAGTGGAGGCTGATTATGTAAAAGAACTTCTGAAATCTCATGGCAAGGAGTTATCTTCCTAGTACCTCATTAAACTGGAGAAGCAGATGATTGAAGAGGAGGAAAAACTATCAAGCCCAGAGCCCAAGAGATTCACAAGCAGGGAATTGGAAGAAACGTTTGCCCTGGTAGAGAAAGTGTTGGCAAAGCTCGAGGCTCAGGACCCCAGCATTGCCAGGTACACTAAGATCGAGAGAGGGATCAGTGATGGCCTGCGGTGTTAAAGGAAATTTATGAGGAGAAGACTCGCCTTGACCAATTCTTCGTCAAGGTAGAGCCTCCAGCAACAGATCCTGTACCCTCTACCTCAGGTACCTCTATAGACTCACTTGCCCCAGTACCTCCATTGTATGCTGTATGCTCTTTTGCCTCTTCAGACTCACCTGCCCCAGTCTCCTCAGCACCTGCCTCTCCAGCTTCCACCTCCCAATTAGCCTTTCTCCCTCCCTTGCAACACCCCTTCCAGTGTGCAAGCCAACCACACGAGTATAGGTAAGTAGTATTGTACTGTAGTGTAATTTAAATAATTTTATGTTTTAGGGTACACAAGTAAAGGTAAGCAATACTGTTAAGTTTAGTTTTACTATTTTTATGTCTTAGATTAAAAACTTAGATTCTTTTTCTATGTTTTAGATGATTTATTTTTAACATTGGTTGGGGGGGTCCTAGGTTCGAATTTAGGTCTTTTCCAACTTGCATTTAACGTTTAAATCCGCTTTAAGTCGGCTGTCATGAACGGACCCCTGATGTTAAACGAAGACCCCCTTAAGTTTTATTGTAATTTTCATCATATTTCTTATTCCTGATATTTTTTCGTACACTGAAATGAACAAATGGGGACCAAGGTAGCCCAGATATTAGAGCACTCAATTCAAGAAGTGACAGGCTGGCATATTGAAGGGCATCCAGTCTTAATTTCCCAGCTCCAATCTTTCTGTCCACCATCGCAATGGGGATATAATAGTAACCCATAAAATGCTTAAAAAATGTAGATGAACAAACACACTTCAATATTTAAGTTGTCTGGGAAGTAGAGTTTATTATAGATCTTTGTTTTTGTCTGTTTTCGTAATTTTTTCTTTTTCTTCACATATATGTAGTTGGATAGTGTCTGACATATAAAGATTATTACATTACTTTGTTTTGTCAATTATTCATTATCTTTTCATTTCCTTGTATTTCCATAGCTGAGCGAAAGCAGTCTCTGGGTTTTGATTGGCATCCCAATTGTCTGCGTTGTGAGGAGTGCGGCAAGAGGCTCAACCCAGGTCAACATGCAGAGGTACTTGACATATTTTATGTCATAAACTATAAAAAGAGTACTTAAAATGACAAATATACATTCTTATGTAATGTCCACAAACCCACTTGTATGGGGGGTGGCCAAGTCAAAGTGCACACTTTTACGAGAAGATAATATACATGATCACTCCTTTTAGTTCCTTGGGATAAATAGCTGCCATAATTCCCCACCACAACCCTGCTTAGGTCATCCACAGTTTAAGCGTCCAAGTATAATTATAGTGCTGCTTAAATTTTATGGATGACATTATCTCAAAGTACAGTGATGGTAGATCATTATTAGATATAATTACATGGTAATTTTGTATGTTAAAGTAACATGAAATATAGTGATGCTTGTTCCGTATTACTGGCACTATTTTATAATTCATAGCTGGGTTTCTCTGTTGCTTTATATACTTGCTGGTGACCATCTAGATTTATTTGGACTTCACATAAGAAAATTCCTTTATGGTTTATTTTTAAATAGTATGTAAGAGTACTGAGAGATGTAAAAGTAAAAACAATAATGATATAATAATCATTATGATAGTAATAATGATAATAATAATAATAATAGTAGTACTGTAATTGAGTTTGGAATTTTTCTTGAGCGATGCTTGATAAACCAATTTCTCCTTTCATCAGAACTTGATGAAATTTTGCATCATAGACTTCATAAGTCTAGCTGTGTATTCAATAAGCCTGTTAAGTTGACAGGTTTAACAAATTGCTATCATCACTACCGTCTTCTTATCTCCAAATGACTATGGCAAAATATAATTTGTGTGAATCACATTAAAGAAATTCAACTTCAGTAATATTGGCTTGAATCCAGTGGTCATAAAGTACTGTAACGCCTTCTTTAGATACTAGAATATCATATAGAATTTCCATTCTTCAAGGGCCCGTAACTTTAATGCTCGACCACCAAGGAAGGTTATCTTTGAATACAATATTTATTTAAGGAAAAAAAACTCCTCCTGCATGTTCTGCTTGTCGTAAAAGTCAACTACATGGGGCAGAGCAATGGAACTGGAAATTTGTGCCTACGTATTTTCCTCCCATAAAGAGTCAAAGGTTGTTGCTTTGATTCAGCCACCCCACTCTCAAGGTGGATTATGCTTTTGTATGTAGAAGTTTCTTTGTTGCAAAATGATTAAATATTTACAAAGCAATAGGTCACTTACCCTCTCAGAGTTTATAAGGGATGGAAAAGCATTGAACTTGCAAGGATCTGTAGCTATGGACAAGCAAATATAATAGCAATTTTCACATTAACGTAATGTACAGTATATAGTGTTTAGTTTGCTTAGTATTTATTGAGTTTTTCTTAAAATACTATATACTCAAATACAGTATTAGCATAAGAAAAGATACATAGCTCAATAAAAATTATTTACAATATCTTGTGTATAGGTTACTCCACTTTCCAATTAAGCTTATGTATGTATAATATTATTAATTCCTAGGGCTCCTACTTGTTTATTTTCAAGGCTTATGAAGGGTCTGATAGAGTTATGGAGGCTCATGAAGGGAGGTGGAGGATTTGGGAGGTGGGTTTTTGGGAACTGAGTTTGGTATTCAATGCTCATTGGAAAAAGAGAAGTCTTTTATTAAATTTTACAATTATGACGCCAGCCTTTCTGTTGGTAAGACTATATTTAATGCACTTAGTGGTTAATTTGCTTGCTGTAAGAAAGGGATTTCCTCACATTTTGTATGCATATATTTATAGATGTATTCTTGTATTTGCAGATGTATTCTTATACTTGTAGATGCATTCTTATAATTGTAGATTTTTTTACTTTATTTATTGGAATGGATGTTCTCAGTTTTTTCTTTAAATGATACACCATGTCATGCTGAACTCAGAGGGTGGCCACATCTTTAACAAAATAATTTATAGTTTTGCTTCAACGTACTCTGACCTTCCGAGCTTCCTTTGCCAGTTGCATTTTGGGAAGAAAAAATTTTTATGAGGGAGGAATCATCAACTCCTTATTCTCATCCCTATCTCTTCTAGCTGCCTCGTACGATACATGGGGGAAATGGGAGTAGGAGTCTTTCCACCCTAATATGAGTGATATACTCTTATAACATAAATATGTATTTTTTCTTTGTAATACAGAGAATACTGTACTGTATAGTCATTTCTTTGTTGCTGTTGGATAATTAAATACATTATTCAGACTTAACGGAGATGTAATAGTTTTGTAGTTCATTAGTTAACAAAGGTGAGATTCATTTAATTTATGTATATGATAATTTTTAATGTAATTATATATTCCAGCACAAAGGGGTACCCTATTGCCACCATCCCTGCTATGGGGCACTCTTTGGCCCCCAGCTCTTTGGGCATGGCACCCGAAACGAATGCCACACTTCATTTGGGAAAGTGGAGAACAGAGACGGGCAGGTCAAGAGGTATATTTTGTTTATTTCTGTTGGTGTGTGTTGTTTTTTAGATGTTTTCTGGATACAATTAATTCTTCTTTTTTTATTATAACACTAAATAGGGAAAAAAAGCTAGATTTGGAATATGATATGAATATACCATTTAGGTTGATATTTTTTTCTATATCTGCATCAAATTTTGTGAACTTGATACTTGAGCAGTTCTAGAGTCTCTCATACTTTGCTATAAATTGTAACAAAAACCCCAATTTGCATCCTTCAGCTTACAGTGTCTCCTAATACTTTCAAAGTACTGTATCATATAACTAATGGCTGTATTAATAAATTGTATTTGCTAAATTCTGAGGTATTTTTCTAGTTATGCCATAGTTCCTAGACAAGATTTTGGTAGGAATGCTCAATATTTACAACACCCGAAATATAATATATGTTCAAATTGTTTATTTCAG
>JAXCGZ010019040.1:72500-119023 GCA_037179515.1 Halocaridina rubra
AAAGCGTAAGAATTATAGTGAGAAATATACGTGCATCTGCTTTTAAGAGTTTCATAGACCACGTGTGGTTTTCGAGAAAGGAATGCGGAAGTGACCATTCGATCTCCCAACCTCGTTATTATAAATCTGTAGTAATTGTACTGATCCTTGATATTTTAAAGTACGTGTAAAATCATTGTTATATTAATTTCTTAAAGCGTAAGAAATCGAGTGTTAAGATTGCGCCTGTTTTTAATTTTTTTTTGTGTTTTGTTTGTTTTTTCTACGCGGGAGGAATGTTTTAGCGAAAGAAAGACATAAACGACAGATCGTTCTTTTTGTGTTATGATGATGGGGAATTAATATTACGATACGTGTGTGGCATGTTTTTTTTGAAGAATAAGAAATTTCGTGATATTAGTTAGAGATGAGTTTTTTTATTTCACGCTATGCAGGTGAAAGTAAGAGTAAATTAGAGTAGTTTGTGCTGTCCTAGAATAGGGAAGGTTTTTCAGTGTCACCCAAACGTAGCTTCAAGGGAGTAGAATGTTTGTTTGTTCGTTAGAATGGGACCTAGGACTGGTGAGGAAGTCTGTGACCGCACGGCTCAGCCGAGATTTCACCTTTACTCTTCTTCAGAGAGACCGGGAAAGGAAAACCAACATGTTGTAAATAAAAGGGAATTTTTCAGAAAGGGGACGATTGTTTTGTAAGTGATGCAGCGAGTGAGGCAGAGAATGAGTATGAATGACTGGGGGGTATAATGGGGGGGTTGCTCTAGGGGGTGAAATCGCGGAAAGCACCGTTAGGAAGCATGATTGGGGAGTCTGCGAGGATCGTTCCCCTGCTCCGCCAGGTCCTTCTGCATGCCATATCAGAGTGTATTTATGGGAGGTGATGCGCTGTTGCAATATCTAGTGACGGATATGGATGAGAAAGTAATTCTCCACCTGCCCAGATATGGTTGAAATGCTGAGTTTGTTTTATTTTTGTTTTGTCCCCTACTCCGCCATTGAGATTATTATTCGATTTCCGAGAGATTCCAAGATAGATGTTGCGCGATAAAGGACGTGAATCTGTGAATGATTCTTTATTTTCTTTGCTAGCTGCAGTATATACATTGTTTGTCTGAAGAGATATATTAGATTGATAAAGTAAAACTTTGCGAGTTTTAGCCATGATAATGTTTTGTCAAAATTATTTCGGCTTGGTCATAAAGAAAGAGTGAGAGCTGACACGAAATGACAACAAGAATGTTACACAGCTGTATCCTGTATTTGAGAGAGCAGATATAAGTCAAATTCGAGATAGTAAAAGAAGATATATATTTTATGTTTGAATTGTTTATGTACAACTCCGTACGAGATTTTGAAGTTTAAGCAAAATGCATTCCTTACTGTTGATAATGAAATATACTTTTTGTTTTTATTATTGCATACACAGAGATAGACTTTTTATATTCTTAGATACCCGTTTTTGTTATAGTTCTTTTTGTATTGAAGAAATCTTTAAAATCTTACTTAAAGGATTCTGAGAAGATTGTCTGGAGATAGCCGTGGTTAATCCCTATCATTTTCATGAATTTTAGATTACAATCGGGCTAATTAAAGATAATTGAGATTATTAGAGATTATTTGCTGAGTTTTAAAGTTAAAATTAATGACACTTAAGTCCTTTTTAAGAAGTTGTTAAGAAAAAGATATTTGTACTTTTGTTGATAGTAGTAGGGATAGTGTCACATACGATTTTAATCAGAGTGGGTGCGCTCCGACTCAACCCTCTGATTTATAGCAAGAAAAGGATTGTCATTATAGACAAGGATGTGTATGCCGTTACAGTAAAGTCCTTATCAAGATTAAACAGAGAGGAATGGATTTATGCTTCGACAGTTCTGCAGTTGTACACTAAGTTCTTTTTGCTTTTGTTTTTGTTAATGAGGGAATGAGAATAGCCGCTGACAATAAACGTAAGACTCTATCGATAGTCATTGCTAACGTTTGTTCACGTTCATTTGTTTATTTATTTTTATTATTAGAGATACTCTGCGACGATTTTTTATTTTCACTACAAGTTGAAGGACGAAGGCAAGTCTCAGCTGACTTGTGAGTGGAAACCGCAACGTATTTCACGGTCGCCCAGTCTCTCTCTCTCTCTCTCTCTCTCTCTCTCTCTCTCTCTCTCTCTCTCTCTCTCTCTCTCTCTCTCTCTCTCTCTCTCTCTCTCTCTCTCTCTCTCTCTCTCTCTCTCTCTCTCTCTCTCTTCTACCTTTCACTCGACTCTGAAACTGACAGAGGCCTCTCCTGCTGCTAACAGAACGTTGCCGTCTTTGATTTTTTTTTGTGTGTTTTTTTCCAGCGAAGCTAGGCGATAATTGTGCCTACATTTTATTTCAGTTGATAGATTGTTGCATGCTGTTATGGCATAAATACTGATAAGACATCGGTAGTACCGCCATTTGCATAAATAATTTTTGCCACATGTCGCAACTGTTTAGAGAATAGATAGAACTCCCATTGACAAATTGTGGAGCCAGCGAGTTGCCACTTATGCTCTATATATATACATTGATTATGACAGCAGGAATTTAAATAGTAAAAGAGACTGTGTTGGAATGAGCATCACTATGAAATATAAGTATAGAACTCTGTTCTTACTTCTGAATGCCAGTCTCCATTGTATATATATTGATATTTTTGATTTAGTATATTTATTTTTATTGTTTATTATTCTTATTTTTTAATCATGATTATTAGTAATGTTATTATGTTGACTGATATTGTTGCTATCTCTCAATGGCCTGTTGCTAATTATTATTTTTGAAATGGAATCAGCAGTAACTTGATGATTTGTATCTTTTATCTGAATTCATACTTGATGTTACTGTAGCCACCGCTAATAAGAATGTTTCTTTAGTGGCTTTTCTCAGCATTTAATGATTATTCTTTTTGACATTTATAGTAGAGTAATGCTATGTAGCAGTTGCTAAGTCCTAAGTATCTTGGAATAATAATCTAGTTGTGTAGGCACATACCTTCCATTACCACCCTATTCCTAGGCAGCCCCGACCTGCAAGTTCTAAAAGTCTTTAGATTTTGTCCGTCAGACAAGTCCCTAATGCCCATTGAATAGAGATTGCAATCACTTGCAGTTGCAGGGGAGGCAAAGTATAGCCTCGATTACCAACGTATGGCCATTGTTGGTACCCTGAAGTCATAGGGAACCTTTCTTACAACTGTAGTAGTGACATAGGTTCAAACTTTCATCCCGCGATCTACTTCGAAGGTACGTGTGAGAGGACCGTACAGGAAGAGTAACGCTGTGACGTTGCAGGTCTCCTGCGTGGTGGTCTTAGTCAAGATCGGCCGAGGGCGGGACGAGGAAGCCGGGCTGGAAGGATTCGCGGGATGGGGCCCAGTCCTTGTCCTTTTTGCTTTGCCTAACCGAGTAACGGAGATATGGCAACAAACCTGGGCCTGCAGCGAGGACGGCGGGGGAGTGAAAGCGAAAGAATCCCCGAGGGAAACCGGGGAATCGCACCTAGCAAGAATTCATGAGCAAGGGACAGAGAAAACAAAAGTCGTCCTAGACAGAGAAGAACGAAAGTCGTCCTAGACAGAGAAAGTAAAAGTCGTCCTAGACAGAGAAAAACGAAAGTCGTCCTAGACAGAGAAAGTAAAAGTCGTCCTAGACAGAGAAAACGAAAGTCGTCCTAGACAGAGAAATTAAAAGTCGTCCTATCCATTGGTCTCTGAATAGTAATATAATATGAAAGTAACACATGTTTTGTTCCAGGAGTAGTTTTTAAGGCTTAATTTTAAGACAAATCAATGCCCCTAATAATGATAGGAATAGAATTTCTGAAGGTAAGGTCTCTTATAGAAATTACTGTTGATGTTATAGTCTATTGCATTTTACATGTTTATACATGCTAATACTCTACTCAATTGTTTGCTAATGTTCTAAATGAGTCATAATCCTACTGTAATTAACTCAATTTTGTCTTTTAAAGAAACGAGAGAAGTAGATGAATTAATGTTTTGATTTAAACTGACTTGTTGATCTTAATTAATGTTTAATATTAGTTTCACACTGGAATTATGTTGTTTAAATATAAGAATATGTTTGTATTTCAGATTTCCAACAAGGACATAGACCCTGCATGCTCTAGTTGTCTGTAAAGGTACTCTCTATATGTTATGTTTGTGTAATTTGTATAGGAATTCTTAGAAAATAGCTTAAATAATTCGGCCCCATTTCTATTGTAAACTAATGTTAGCTAGGATATGTCCAAGAGCTCCCGGAAAACTAGTCCATGCTTCGACTGAAATAAGAGATATTTCAGTTTTGGTTGGGAGGGATGTCGTATGACTTCCGTCATGCTGAAGCCAGCCCGTCATGCTGAAGCCAGAATCTGAAACTTGTAACACATCTTGAGGGGTAACGGTTAGTCGAGGCCTCGGATATTCTATTACATGCCCTCACTTTTATTGAGTTTTTGTGCCGCCCATGTGTTCCCTTGGGACCACCAAGAGTTGTGGCTAGGCACCTGGAACTAACCGCTGGCGCCATGCACCCCCCCCAAGAGGCCTACAGGATAAGGGACCCTCGGTCCTCGAAAACACCACAAGTCGTGAAGAGAAACATGTGAGGCTAGGGTGAAATAGAATACTCTCCCCAATTGTTTTCTGCGGTGCGGCCGGTGTTTGTAGAGGGCGTCAAGGAGATATGTGACCGGACCCCTGAGGCTTGGCATCCGACATGGAGTACCTGAGGAGGGTGGGAAAGGCCGAGAGTTAGCCCTTTCCTAAACCGCACGAAACATCAACTTATGTTTCGTACGCAGGTACACGCCCAGGAGAGATGCCCAATAACTCCTCCTCGGAAGTAGGCGGGATTCCACTTTGAACCTGGCGCTGATTAGCTGGACTAGATCTGACTGATTTCATTGGAGAATTGGATGTTAAGCCACGCCCTGCCCCTGGGGGTATTTAAAGAGCCACCCAGGGCAGAGACAGTTAGTTAGAACTTTGCCAGGGGCACGAATAGATCATAGATTGTGATAGTCATTGGGTGGGGGCATTGGGGCATTGAGGCGTCGGATGTGTTGTACTCTAGAATAAATATAAGTAAAGGAACTACTGCTTGTCCATTCTTACCTTGTACCCATCAGGTACTAATATTTATAACCTAATAAACCACGCTACCATAATTATAAGTTTATATACGTAGGAGGAAAAGCCCTACGTCAGTGGTGTCGTTAGATGGGATAAACAAAACCAATACGTCAGTGGTGACGCTCGGTGAGATAATAATAAAAGCACTACGTCATATATATATATATATATATATATATATATATATATATATATATATATATATATATATATATATATATATATATATATATATATATATATATATATATATACATACAGTGTTCCCCCGGTTATTCGCGTTTCTTGGTTCGCGTTCTCACTGTATCGTGGTTTTTTTTTTTTTTATAAATTATTATTTTATTTTATGGGTATATGCAAAAATATTAAAATATTAAAAAATAAATTCTCAGTATTTTCATTTTTTTTTATTGAAAAAAGCATATTTCATTATCTAATTGATAAAAAAAATTATTTCCCAGCCTACGAATAATAAAACAGTAAAAAATAGTAAAAAACATAAATTTAGATAGATAGATAGATAGATAAATACGTTTATTGACCACCTCTTTTGAAAAGTATGATCTTTACAAAAGGAATATTTGGTCCAAATTACAATGAATAAATACAATAGATTTTGTACAATCATCAATAAGTAAGTTAATTTTAAATGAATATACATTCTACTAATAACTGAATGATATACGTACGTACAGTATAACTCACAGTATTGCATCATGCGAAATAGTGTTCGATAGCGTACAATGTATTGGGGTCGCAGCTACGTGAGCTAGCATATATATTTATATTTCCAGTAGTATCATGATTTTATTTATAAAAAAAACGTATTTTTTTGCCTAAGAATAATAAAACAGTAAAATATAGTAAACAGTATTGCATCACATAAGATGCGATACCGGTATCAGTGTTTCGGAAAACGCAAAGGCTCTCACCTACGTGACCTAGTGAATATTAAAATTTTCATTATTTTATTGATAAAACTAGTATTTCCTAGCCTAAGAATAATAAAACAGTAAAAAATAGTAAAAAAACGTAAATTTAGAGATACGTACGTACAGTATAACTCGCAGTATTGCATCATGCAATATATGAAGTGTCCGATAGCTACGTGAGCCAGCATATACATAAATTTAGATATACGTACGTACGTACAGTATAACTCACAGTATTGCATCATGCGAAATAGTGTCCGATAGCTACGTGAGCTAGCATATATATTTATATTTCCAGTAACTTCATGATTTTATTGATAAAAAAACGTATTTCTTAGCCTAAAAATAATAAAACAGTAAAAAATAGTAAACAGTATTGCACCACGTAAAATACGATACCGGTATCAGTGTTTCGGAAAACGCAAAGGCTCTCACCTACGTGACCTAGTGAATATTAAAATTTTCATTATTTTATTGATAAAACAAGTATTTCCTAGCCTAAGAATAATAAAACAGTAAAAAATAGTAAAAAACATAAATTTAGATATACGTACGTACAGTATACCTCACAGTATTGCATCATGCGATATATGTAGTGTCCGATAGCTACGTGAGCTAGCATATATATATTTATATTTCCAGTAGCTCTCACCTACGTGAGATAGTTCATGTTTTTTTAACAGTGCAGGGAGGGTTTATACAGTACGTAAACTTGAAAATAATTGTAAATGAGTATGTCATGTAATAACCACTTCATTCACCGTAATTTTATCTATTATTTTCATATAAATTTACGTTGCATGCTGTTATTTATGAACTAAAGGGTGGTTTGTTAATAGTACAGGGAGGGTTTATACAGTGTAAACGTAAAAATATATTAAAATATCTATGTACATCTAGGCTGATCCTACTCCGTGGATTTCCTGGTTCGCGCCGGGTCCCGGAACCGAACTACCGCGGTATGGGGGGGAACACTGTATATATATATATATATATATATATATATATATATATATATATATATATATATATATATATATATATATATATATATATAATATATATATTTTTACACACGGTATTCGGTTGACGATGTCCTCCAGTTACTATGTTTCGTGGTTACAATGCATCTCCCGTAAATTATTTTGCTTCTTTTTTGGTAATTTTTGGCCTGTATTATGTCTCCCAAGCATAAAGCAGATTCTTCTGATGGCAGTGCTTCAAAGAAAAGGAAAGCCATCACCATGGAAGTGAAATTTTAGGAACTGAACTCTGCCGTAAGTTGAGGACCCCGTGTATATATATATATATATATATATATATATATATATATATATATATATATATATATATATATATATATATATATATATATATATATATATATATATATATATATATATATATATATAAAGCCATTTTCTCCTTATAAGGGGAGTGGCTGAGTCAAGGCAAAATACTCTCACTCTTTGGAAAAAGAAAATACAGAAGAGGGGATTCCCAATCCTCTTGCTCCTCCCCATTTAATCGACTCCTGCGACATGCAGGGCAACGTGAAGGAAGTATTCTAGCTCCCCTACGTACGAACATTCACAGATACGAACAAAAGCCTACCCATTATCTATCCATGTAATACTGTATTATTACATTGTTATTACTGTATCAGAATTCATTAATACGGTATGCTTTATGTTTTATGTAGTAGTTAAGTGTCTTTAGGCTAGGTACTGTACAGTACTTTTTATTTTACCTAAGCACAGCTTATGAACTATTCTACTGACAAACAGACATCAGGAACGTAACTTGTTCATAATTTGGGGAGTGTATATACAGGGTGTCCCCAAAAAAATGTACTCTTTGACTGGCCATTACTTATATATTCCGTTTTGATTTAGGTGTTTATTGACATAGATACAAGAGATACAAAAAAGGTACAAAAGAAATCATTAGTCTTCTTCCCATAGTCTAGTCTACTCATTCCTGCATGTTCACAAATGTTCAGACTGGTTTCCATCATTTTCCAAACACAGCTGATAATGCAGACCAGTGGATTCAACAACATCTCTACATATTATTCTCTTATTTTTCTTGGGACAGGCTAATGGACGCATGATCCTTGAAGGGGTGTTGAGAATCTACTGGGGCGTTCGAAATGTCATCCATCTGAAAGAGGAAGATGACCAGAGAACATTAACTGTGCGGCGTAGATCCACTGTTAATTCTGCGGCCTTTTACTCTGACACTGATGATGAGGTAAAAGACAGTTTTATGTTTATTTTGTCATTATTAATCTGTTCATTAGTTTTACAAAATACTGGATAACTTTGTTGCCTTACCCTCAGTAGATAAACTTGCAAATTTGTCATGTAAGCAACAGTATTTTTTATACAATGGAGATTATATTGAGAGCATTAGGTTAATATGAGGAGTCTTTAATTCATTTTAAAAAGGATCATATTCTCGCAGAACACTTTTGTAAGCTTTTTATGCACTTTATACCATTTTTTTTATCTTGGATTTGAAAGTTCCCGAATATCTCTGTAATTTTTAATACTTTTCCATTTTTATTTGGCTAAGATATTGATACTGAAACAAAATTGCACTGAATTCTCTGATTCTTTTAATAAACAAAAGTCAGTTTGGAATAGTTGTGAAACTTTCTCCTTGTAATTCACACCGTGCATTGGATGCTGATTGATGTTGAATACTACCATAATAGTCGTTTGTTTCTTCATTAGTTAAGAATGTTGAGTGCCATCTTATGTAATGCATACAGAAGAAGGTGTCTCGGGTGCTGTGTAACAGGAGAATGGGGATTGAGTTGAGGGATGAAGTGCATAGGACAGTTGTGAGACCTGCGATGATGTATGGAGCGGAGACTTGGGAAATGGGGAGGACACAAGAGAGAAAGCTGGATGTGGCAGAGATGAGGATGTTGAGATGGATGTGTGGGGTGACAAGAAGCGATAAGATCAGAGACGAGGTAATTGGAGGTACCTCAAAAGTTAGAGAAATATCAGATAGGATGCAAGAAGGTAGACTAGGATGGTATGGTCATGTCGTTAGGAGGGATGAACACTATGTTGGGAGGAGGGTGATGGAAATGGATATACAGGGTAGGAGAAGGAGAGGGAGACCAGAGCGTAGGTGGATGGATTGCATCAATGACGACCTGAGGTCTAAAGGTTTGTTGGGTGATGAGGTATGGGACAGAAACAAGTGGAGAAAACTGGCCAGAAACATCGACCCTACATAAAAGTGGGAAAAGATGTAGATGAAGAAGAAGACAGTTCTTCATTAGATTCTTTCTGTTTTATAATTTTCTTATCATTAAAGAGGTAATAAGAAAGTAGTAACTGTCTAGTTAAGGTCGTCACTTGTAGGTACACTTTTCATAGTGTGTATATGCTCCAGTTATTGTTATTCTTCTTGTTTATTTAAAATTCCTCAGCTCGTTTTGGCAATCTGTCAATTAGTCTTATCAAATACCATAGCATAGTTTGTTTTATTCATAGTAATGATAAAAGGAGTATTTTCATTCTCCAATTTTTGTATGCTGTCTGTAGATAACCATCGAGAGTATTTACCTCATTGTGGTTTTTTCAGGAGCCACCTCTGTGGCGAGATGAGACTGTTAACGGTTGGTCAACTCCTCAGTCTCCGAGTACCCCTGTGACGCCAAGTAGCACTGGTGACAGGAAATGCAACGTGCCTTTTGGATTCCAAGTCTATGATAGTTATTCCTTAGATAGAAGTGATAGTAACTCCTCAACGAGTAAAATTTCGTTAGATCATTCAACACCTACAAAGGAAGACTTCGAGAAACTCGACGAATATGCCTCTAAAGCAGATAAGAATTTAGAAGGAGAAACGGACATGCAAGTCGAGGATATAGAGGATCAGGAGATGTGTGCTGTTGGTGAGATTTCTACTTCTAAGTCTTCTGAAGCTGTTGCTGCGGAATATCCCTTTGGATCTACTACAGTTGATACAGCAGCCTCAGGCAATGTAGAGAAGGTAGAGAACCCAACTAACCAAAGCAGCGAATGTCAAGATTTAACTTTAGATACGTCAATAGTCAGTATCGCCTCAAGTGCCAATAACGAGTCTGTATTTGTTAAGGAGAGTGATAATTCATTGATATTTGAAAATAGCGACCTAAGCAACAACAACAACAGCCTGGAGGATCCTTCACAATCAAGGAAGACAGCAGCTAAGACAGGCAGTACTGCTATCAGAAGACGGCCCGGTAGAAGAATGAATAAAGCAAAAGTTAAGGTAAGGTTTTTGGAATGAGTCTATAGTATATTTTCCTATGCTCATTTCTTGTTTTTTTTTTGTTTATGATCCTTAAGAATGCACACTCCATTTTTTTTATTATAGTTTGGCTATCTTTTGATTAAGTGTATTTAATTTTTTCATCCCCTTTTTATTTTTATGATCCTGAATTAGATATTCCCCATTGTTTCTTATTTTTATTCCCTTTGATATTGCCTGCTCTTTGTTTATTTGTATGTGTGTTTTTCTCAGTGTTAATTTTTTTTATGTAATTATCAGTCTATGCCTCATATTTAGTTATTTAGATATTTTATCATTGGATAAATATGGTGCACAGTGGAAAATAAATTGCACACTTCTATTCCCTTCTTTTCATATAAGGTAACTTAAGAGATGATGGAAGTAGGTCTGGGAGTATATTTTTCCTGTTGGAAACAGACTGATGGAAGAGGCAAGAGTCAGCAGATTATTATTGAATCCCTAATACCTCAGTTCTTCTATTATGGTTATAGCCACACTGAGAATTTCAATGGGACATACCGTCATGTATAAAAAAGAAAATTTGACCAGGAAGTGTATAGCTACCCCTCATTTGTTTTTACTCTTTAGAGACTGTTGGCTATTTTTACTTGGGTGAGGCTGGGTATAATTTCAGAAGAACATATCATCTTGTATAAGAAAATTCTCTCAGCAAGGATATTGCCGTCCCTCATTGGTATTGCTTTTCAGAGACGTTGTTCTATAAACGGACATTTTTACCTGCGTGAGACCAGTTCTTTCACACCCCCTCATGGTTCCCCTTGTAGCGTCTGGGTCACGTCGTTGGTGACAGTAGAGGAAGTGCTCAATATGTTGTTGGAGAAATACAAAGTGGAAATGTCTTCTAGAAATTTTGCTTTATTCGTAATCAAGGATAATGGAGGTGAGAGTTTTTTTGTATGTTACCATACCCTAGGCCCATGGGTTAAATGTGGCCCTTGAGCACAGGCCTAATTATTTTCCATTTAATCTTACTGCATCAGGAATTGTATTTTGAGCATTCAGTGGCTTTTATGGCCCATGGCATCAAGGATTTCATACAAAGTGGCCCTCATTTTGGAAAAGGTTGGACCCTGTCATCCAATGCCTTAAGTTGAGCATTTTCTTTAGTTAGATATCATATCAGTCTGTATTCAATATGTTTTATTCCAGCTACCTCCATGAAGTGTAATGAATTGCCTAGCCATGTTATTGAGTCAGTGGAGCTTGAGAAGTTTAAGCTAGGCAAAAATAAGTACTTAGTAAGCAGACTTTGATGCTGAATATTTAAAATTATAGTGGAATAATGCCGTTATTGCAATGCTGAGTTGTACCATTTTATATAATTTTGTATTTTTTCGATCTTTTTTTCCTTGTCGTACTGGAACCATCTGGTTTATAGTCTTTGACTTTTTCCAGCTTGGATTGGCAATTTGCTTATGATAATAATAAAAATAATAATAATAATAATATCAAGTTTTGAATTAAGTACTAGATACCCTCTTGTACATATGAAATGTTAAAATTTAAGTTAATAGTTTATTGATAATGTAAAAGGATTAATATGAAGAGAAAAGACAGGATAACCTTACGTTCTAGTTTTAAGTACACTAAGAGAAGAATTTATTTTGGTGTATATGGTAAAGGAAGCAATTAAAAATGTTTGTAAATGATGAATAGATGAAGTTGTGTATTGCTGTTATATCAACCAACAACCCTTTATCCTCAAGGAGCTAAGTTTGTTCGAGGTATATTAGCTTCTTGTAAAAGTGTGTGCTTTTACTCGGCCACCCCCTTACAAAATGGGCTTGCAGTCATTGTATATGTATGTCTGGTATATTCATAGATCCATTTTATTAGAAGAAAAGAAAATGGAAAATATAATTCATTGGGTCACATCTTGCACAGTATTGAATAGTGCTGATTTGAAGATATGCGGTTCAAAAATAATAATAAAAAATAAGAACTGAAAAAAATATTCCCTTAAAAAATATATAGCGTTTTTTTTAGAAAAAGTACAGTATATCAGACATATTTTAAATACAGTAGAGTAATTTTTTAATAATTTAAGATATATAGGAGATTACAATTAGTTTATATGCACGGTATAGATACATTTATATGCACGGTATAGATATGTTTATAAGGTTCTTGAACATGTACAATTATCAAATTGCTCGAGGAGTAACTACGTAAGGTGAAGCACAACTATATATATTTTAAAACTTGGTTTAGACTATGGATGTAGGTTTTTAATGTTGAAGACTGGATGGAAGAAGGTGTTTGGGGAAATATTGAAGTCATTTGTACTGAATTTTCCTCTCATTATGCAAACATGGGATGAAACAATTTTGGTAAATCAGCTGTGTCTGTTGGGCATCTCTGCAGATCATCATTGCCTGCTTACCTTGTTGAATACCCAAGCAGGGTGGTGGGAGGGACACTCACAACCCTTTATCCCCAAGGAACTAAGAGAAGTGATCAAGGTATATTAGTTTCTGGTGAATGTTTATGCCTTTTTTTGCGTGTGTGTGTGTGTGTGACACTGGGACAGGTAAGAAAACTGCCCTCATCAATAAAGGTCTGGGGACAAAGAAAACTTTAAGACGAAGGAAAAGAAAAAGGTTGAGAATAAGGCAAAATGTGGTAGTGATCATAAAGGTAAAGGACAGATTGAAAGAATAGTCAAAGTACTGAGGACCCTGAGATATAGCAGGATAAGGCCCTGAGATAACGATAGATCCACTTTTTGAGGGAAAAGAGATTATACGAATTAGGAAAGACAGAAGGAGGAGTTAGAGTTCCTGAGTCTGTAGGTAAATGGGAAGAAGCAGTCGCTGCACCAACCATCCTGCGAGCTACAAATCTCCACACAGTACCTTTGAGACAAGGTCGCATGGCGAGTGTTATGCAGCCTCGGCATTTGGGGAGTGATGCAACCCGCCAGCTCTTCAGAGCAGCGATGGAAGTAGTGGTGATAGAAAAGAGAAAGGGATGATACCTTTTGGCGAAGAGAAAGAGAATCCAGATCGGAACTAAGAGAAGGGTCTTTAATGAGTCTGACTGCCTTACATTCAACCTATCAAGGAGATAAGTATAAGAAGCACCCCCATATGTGCGAAGAGTTTTCTAAGCAGGGACAGAGACCTTTATAGATTTTAAGTAACTGTAAGGAGTTAAAGTAATGACGAAAGATTTTAAGTAACTGTAAGGAGTTAAAGTAATGACGAAAAAGAAACATAACCCCTAATTTTTTGGATGCAGACTTAGAAATTTTAATTATGTGATTCCTCCAAGACAAGTTAGAGGCTATCTGGATTCCTAATATGTTAATAGAATTAAGAGGGTAAATTTTGTTAATTTCGAACACAATAGGGCTATCACGAGGAGAAGAAGATAAAGTGATAACCGAAACCTGTGTCTTGGAGTGATACGAGACTGACTACGAGTAGCAGATGAAGTTTGAGGAAAGGCAGAGGAAAAATGAAGGGGAGAATCATCAGCAAAGGCAATTAGGTTAGATTAGGTTAGGTTAGGGGACTGAAGAAGATTTTTAGTGAAGAGAAAGAACAAAGTAGGTGAAAGAACAGAGCCCTGGGGAACACCACTGGTAACAGGGAAGGGGCTAGATGTTGCACCATCATCAACCACAGATATAAAACGGTCAGAAAGAAACTGGAAATCAGAGAAGAGAGAGAGGGGGTAAAGCCATAAGCAGAGAGTTTGGCCAACAGAGACTTGTGCCAGACTCTGTCAACAACCTCAGAGATAACAAGGGCGACGACAAAGGATTCCCCATAGTTCCTCAGAGAAGATGACCATACATGAGTATGATAGGATAGGGGGTCACCAATTGATCTTGCCTTGCGGAAGCCATACTGGTGATTGGAAATAAGTGAGTTAGATTCAAGAAGTGAGCATTGAGCAAAGTTTCGAAAAACTTTAGCGATGGAACAGGTTAAGGCAGTAGGTCAGTAGTTTGTAGGAATAGAGCGGTCACCTTTGCTTAGGAATAGGTTGCAAAGCAGTTCATTTGCAAAGTCTTAAGGAACCTTGCAGGGATACCATTGGGACCAGATGCCTTGTTCGTCTTTAGCGAGCGAAGAACCTTATGTACTTTGCGTGAAGAAAGGATATGGGATGGCATAGGGTTAGAGAAGGATAAATATTGAGGGACAGATGCTCTGGAATCATTTATGGAAGAGTGGCAGAAAAATGAGAACGAAAAAGAGTGGTTTTGTCATTGGGAGAGCAAGCTATAGTACCATCAGAATGAATGAGAGGGAGAAAACTTGTTGCAAGTTTTTAGAGAGATTTTTGGCTAAGGACAAGAAAGTCCAGTGCTTCCACTATAGGGTAATATACCCTAATTTAGGGTAATCAGAGAATGATGATGAGAGTGATAACTACATTGAGTATATAATCATAATCATAATAATGATGATAATAATAATAGTAATGATAATTATAACAATAATAATGAATTTCAGTATGTTTAGGGTACTCGATATGGATTGAGGAAAATTTCTGTCCAGATCTAGGTTAAACTAAGCTTGTATTCGTGGAAGCAGTGCCAGAAACACTTATCAGAAGGAGAGGAATTAAGGTCTTGAACTTTCCTTCCTATAAAGGAAGCTATAGACCTTCAAATCTAAGCCGTACGGTAATTCCTAGCTACAATAAAAGCAGAGCAAGTTAAATAAGAAGGAGAGACTTGGCTAGTACAGTGGTAATGCACTGGCTTCATATTCCCGAGGTCGGCAGATCAGTACCCGTCTAAGACCAAAGAGTTTAAGCCGTTTACTGTGAGGTTACTGCTGTGGCTTGGCACCACAGTGGGGAGTTGGGGTTTGCCCCGGCTGACGTTCTGAGGAGCATCTCATATGGATATTGGAACTGAAACGTGGCAACCTTTACCTTTGGTACGACTTGTGTGCCTGATCCCTTGTTGTATAGCCATGGAGCAGGCTCTGTCAAACCAAGGATTAGGGGGAGAAAAAGTTTTCTTAAAGGAAGGGATGAATGCTTCCATTCCCTTGGGTATGTTCTCGGCAACTTTTAGGTCTACCTGATAAGGGTTGCGGGACTGAAAGCAGTAGTCATCTAATGGAAAGTCAAAGAAAACATTACGCAAATCTTAATGTAGATGGATGTATGTAAGCCTTTTGAACCAATCTGTGTTCTGCAAGAGATGGTGTGAAGTAGTAAAATAGTCAGAAATTATAGTCCTTCCCAAAATATATTATGAAATTTTAATGGAAGTTCTAGAATATTGCATTCTCTATTTCTTGAATTTTAAAGAGTATTCTCTTGCTCATAAGAAACCGAGATATAAGATTTGGTGAGAGTATATTTTGCAGTACATAGCTGGTATTGAGTGATAATTGTAGAAAAACCATGACTAGATATACTCTATAACAAAAGCTATATTCCCCATGTAAGGAGGGTTGCTGAGTTAGAGCAAAAGGTTGGCTTTTTGTGGGTGGAATATACAAAGGGAGGGTATTCCCAGCCCCTCACTCTGCCCCATTTAGGCTACTTTTATGACACACATGGGAACATGCATGAGATATTCTTACCCCTTCCCTCAGGAGGTTTTCCTTACTTAAAAATAGGAGTATCTATCCAGGACATATATTCAACAGTGCCCTGAAATACTTGTTTATAATTTGCATTCATGGTCATGTTTATTTCAGAGAGAAAAAGAATAAAAGATGACGAATATCCTCTCATTACACGAGTGATGTTAGGACCCCACGAAGATGTGGCAAGGTTTTTCATCGTTGATGCTCAGCAAACTGAAGAAATATCTCCTCAGGTTGGTAACGATTTCCTTGACCGATAATATATTTGTTTTTGCTGTTTCCCTGTAATGTAATTTCTTAACTTTTTCACTGACAAATATTTCCAAAAAACTTTGCAATCCCGGACGAATTTTGTGAGAAAAAATCTAAAGAAGTTTTTTTTATATGTTTCAACTTTTATTAGGAAGCCTGAAGTTCCAAGAGAGGGGATAATTTATATGGTAATTTATTGGCAAGATATTTCTTTCATGTCAAAAAATTTCAGAAAGGCAAAAATGAGATGTTTTGTTGTTGCCGGGGATGAGGTTAAAGAAATAGCACGTTGAATGTATTAAAACCCTACTTTATAATTTCAAGATATGGATTCTTTATTGTATTTGCTCTAATACTTCCCTTAATTAATTTAGCAACTGTTACCTCTTAATTCCAACTAATGGAAGAATATTAGGTTACCTGACTCGTTGCTTCGTATCCATATTAAATTATCCAAAATCATATTTTTGGATTAATTTCTTGTCTGCAAAATGAACTCGAGGTTGAGCCAGTGGTTGGGTTATAAGAAGAGCATTGAGCCTTAATTCCTCAACTTCAGTTCTGTGTCTACCCCCAAATGGAGTTGAATAGTGACATATAAAATAAAAAAAATACAGTAAGTTTGGACATATACCAGTATATGCAAAGGAGGATGGTAGAAGTTGAGAAGTGAGGAAGTTGATAGTCATTGATGGCACTGTTATAGTACTGATTTGAAGGAAAACTGTAAAAGTCAAGATATTTAGTAGGTGTGTAAGTAGGACAAACTACAGGTATGCACAACACACTGACTGCAATCCCTTTTAAGGTGAGTGACTGAGTCAAAGCACATTTGCTAGCAGCTAATATAACGTGCCTCAGTCACTTTTCTTAGCTTTTTGGGGACAATGAGCTACCATAATTCCCTTTTACCAACTTGCTTGGGTCATCCACAGGGTAATCGGGCAAAGAGTAAGTTCATGAGGCACAGTTAAGATTGAAGGTTGAGTTGTTTAAGCCATGAGTAAATAATTTTGGACTTGGAGCACTTGTCCATTTCATATATATATTGTATATGGTAGTCAGGCATTAATTTGGCCCTTTGAGTAGGAAGGAAAATGGGCAAAGCTTAGTTCACTGACTTGGGTATGTACTGTAAGTAGTTCAGTAAAGATTGGATTATGTGATGGAGCAGTTGTTCCTACAGTATGTGAGTTATAGACTCTTGATTGAATTAGAAAAAGAGTAACTTGGAGTTCTGGAGAACTCGTGAAGTCAGATCGTTCCATAATGTGAGAAATAAGAGAGTTAAAGAGATCTGTGAAAGTAGAAATAGTTCAGTGAAATGAAAAGAGGATTTTTAGGATGGAGTTATCAGGAATTCATATTAAAGGTAGACCTAAAAGGAGATTTAGGGATGGGGATCTGATACCCTGTCCAGGAGAGGACTGTCACATTGGGAAGGTACAAGGTGGAGAAGAGACGAAATGGTTTTATTTAAAATTATCTACTACCTGACCTGCGAAATGTTAGAGAAATAAACCAGTCCTTCACAATGGGCCCAAACTAAACAGAGTAAATTTATGAAGCTGAAATCTGATTCAGGAAGTAGTATAGGCATGGATTTGGTATTGTCTGAATGTCTTTGCCCTTTTAGTTCTTTTATACTAACAGCATACGTTATATACAGATATCATGTTACTCCGAGTGTTTTTATACTAGAATGCTCATCTTTTCAAAGAAATGTTTGTTGCAGTGAAAAATGTAATTTCTGTGAAGATATTGAATTAAATTACATCCTTGGTAACATAGACTTGATTACTTGAAGTAACAGAAAAGCTGTTTAGCAGTACATTTTTTGTGTTTATTTGACAATATTACTTCAAAGGTGCTTAATTTTATTTTTAATCTGTTATTTGACAATGCTTGTTCAAAGGTGTTTTGACCAAGTTTTTATTTTTACTTTGTTTTTTGTGTTTATTTTTAATTTATAGACACTCCTACTTACGAACAATTGAGTTGCAAACATTCGCAGATACAAACAAAAACCTATCCATGCATTAATGTATGAATTACTGTGCTGTACTATATTATTACTGTATCAAAATCCATTAATACTGTATACTTTATGTTTTTTGTAGTAGTTAGTGTATTTAACATAAGTACTGTACCGTACTTTTCTTTTTACCCTAACACAACTTATGAACGGAACTCGTTTGTAAGTTGGGGAGTGTCTGTATTCGATTTTGTACTATTAGCTTAATCATTGAAATGGTAATGCAATAACTTGTGTAGACCTTCAAAACTGGGATGAAAGTAAACAAATTGTTCAAGCTAGAGGTAATTTATTTATATATTTTTTTTTAAATGAGATGCCTCTATTGTAGCAGAAGATTTGAGGGAGCTGGGCCTCAACATACTCTGTGTATTCTGTTCAACATTTGCAGTTGTCTTGCTGCTAGAATAAATAGTCAGGAATGAAGTGATTATCAGATACCCAATCCCACTTTTATGACATACTATACCCAGGTATGGCTGCATACATATAAGAATAGCCTGAATAAGTTTTGTATTTCCTCTTAAAAAAATGCACCGTTTGTGTCACAACTAGTCCCCCTTTGAATGGGGATGGACACAGACCTGTTGGAGCTAGTTGGTTAAGGCTGAATGCCCTTCGTAACACCCCATGGTGGGCTCATACCAGCATTACCTCATAAATAGGGTTATATTACATTTGGCCATTTTTCGTGCTTATGACAAAGTACAGTATAGTTTATAGAGAGATATATAGACTTACTATTAATACTGCATAGAAATGAAAAAGCTTTAGAAATATTTACTTCAAAATTAATATGAAGTACACTTTATGAAAAGAAAGTAATTTGGAAACTGAACACTGAATTGAATTTGAAAAGATGTTAGAAGTACTTACTACCAAATTAATGGAAAGTATACCTTATGAAATACTTTTAAGAGCTGAAAAGTGAATTGTAAAAGGTAGACAGTGTAAAAATGCAAAGGCGATTGGAGGAACAGCAATATAGCCTTTGACCAAAAGTGTATGCCATATGAATAAGTTTTGGGATAATGATATTGATGAGTGTGTTGCAAACAGTAGTTTATGCATGGAGATTTTGCTAAGCAGTTGGAGAGCATGTGTAAGCAGGAAAAAATTGATGATTGATGGAAAGGCATGAGTTCTGAAGTAGACTGACTATCCACACATGTTATTGATTCTGTTAGATTAATATTAATGGCAGTTGATGGATTCTCAAAAAACTGGTTGCCACGTAACGAGGTTTTTCTTACCAGATAATATGAATCTTGCAGAGAAGAGTAACCCCAGGTTGCTCTAGGGCTATTTTTATTTACATGTTACTGATTCTAACCTAACCCAACAGAGTATGGGGTTATTTACCTACACATGAGGTTCTGGGGGTTACCTATCTTTATAAGATCCAAAAATACAATATGGACCTGTATTAGTCATTTACTAATTGTCTTCCTTGATTTGAGAGTGGTTTTTGTGTGTGCATGGCAATAAATACTTGCATGACTTTACAGGTGGCACAGTTTCTCAACCTAAGCTTGGCTGAGTGCCGTGCAATTCTTCTCCAGTATGAACAAGAAGAAAAACGTCAGATTGTAGCTGTCAGGCAGAAGTTAGTAAATTTATATCTCATTATTTCTGAATGTACATCAAACAGTAAAATTTTTTCCTCAAACCTCAGGCCGGGGTTCAAGATCACTGTTGGGCGTTAGGAGATGCATCCTGCCTCAAATACAGCTTCCACCTGTCTGTGTTCACTTCCTTTTGAATTGAAATTAATGGTGACAATCAAAATGGCAAATAACAACACCAGATGTCGGCACAGATTTGAAAAATCTAGAAAATTTGGCGGGGTGTCAGAATGGGCATCCATCCTTACTTCTCTAGCTCCAACCTGTCTGTGTCACCCCATGATAGGGATTAATAGTGATACAAAATGTCAAACTTATGAAAAAATATCTCGAAATCTACAAAAGCATGATACTCATTTCATGAAAATTTTTTAAATCTATAGAATATGAGATCAGTACATGAAGAAATATTGAAAAATCTCAAGAATATGAGATTCATTATATATAGATTACTGCAAAACCAAGATTCAAAGGTTTTAAATTTATAAAAAAAAATTGCAAGATCTGTAGAAGTAGAAGTTCAGTATATGAAATATGTTGCATATTCTATAGTCTGAAGTTCAGTATATGAAATATTTTGCAAAATCTATAGAGGCTGAGGTTCAGTATATAAAAATTGTTCAGTATTCTAGATTGATATTCTCATATGAAAAAAATTTCAAAATTTATAGAAGCAAAGGTTCAGTATACAGAAATTGTTGCAGAATATATAGTTAGAGGAACCATATGTGAATAATGTTGCAATTTCTAGAGAATCCAAAGTTCAATGAATGCATATTTGTTGCAAAATGTATAAAAGATGCAGATCATTAAATGAAAAATATTGCTAAGTCTACAGGGGGAGATTTATTATTTGAAAATCATTGCATATTCTGTAGAGGCTAGAATCAAAGGTTCATTATATGAAAATGTTCCAAAATCTACAGGAGTTGGACTTTTATAATAAATTTTGCTTATCTGTGGAATTGTAGATCAGTATGTAAATTTTTTTTTTTCTGTATTTTAGGTACGACGACATGGCTTATTACATTCGCCGCAGGCTGAAGGAATTACGTGGTGTGTAAGTGCCACAACGCATCCAGGTACTACAACAATAGGAATTCTCGTGCGTGTGATGAGGTATTTTGTACTTTTTGGTAAAAAGAGCATGCTATAGTTGCCTGAGGTAAGGAAATTATATATTTTTGCCATTAACCAAGCATAATAACTTTGGTAAAATGTGTTATTACGGTAAGGAGAGCTCAGGAAACAGGATTATGAGCATAAAGAAGTCCTGTTGTTTACTAGTTGTATTCTTCCCACAGGGAGTATGTTCTCAATTATTGTATCTCAATAGTATTTGTGCATTGCCACAAGTCTTTACGGATGGCTTCCCCAAATTAGATCCGGGTTTAGATATTGAAGAAATTTGGTAAAGCTCTGGAATGAATATTTTATTTTACTACTGGTTACAGATTCGTTATTTTTATCAGCAGAGTAATGAAGGAATGATGCCATTTTGTGTATTCGTTTATTTATGTGAACTTTCTTGCAAATGACATAATTATTTATGGAATGTTAAACTCACACTTTGTGTTAGTTCAACCGCAATCTTAGTGCCAATGATAAATTTTTTTTTTCAAAGTATTAAGCTGAAGGCATTGTGAGAGTTACTAGAGTAGTTTATTCCATTTATTGCATACATACCTTACAAACACTTAAGTTTAAGTGCCATTAGGAAGCCATCTTTCAAACACAGTCCCTCATCAGGCTCTTTTTGTTTCTACGACATGGACATTTAGGCACTTGTGGTGATGAAACCAAAAATACGTCTCAGAGAATCTCAAATACTGTATATCGCTTTTGTAATTTTGTAGATAACGTATTCATCATAGTTTTGTATTTTTATTAAATTATAAATATTGTATTTTATTTTAGGGATTCGTCTATTTCTGTTACATAACTTTGAATATTATATTTTGATACTGAGTTTTATCGGTTTCCTATTAAGTTACTGTATCCTTCGCTTCTCTCTTTAGCAGTTTATTCATATTTTAGTTATAATTCTTTTGCACAATTAACCCTGCACTGTACTTTTATTTTTGGCTTTTTTGTATCATAATTCTGAAATTAACTATTTAGTTTTAAAGCATATTTTGTTAACTTTATTATCTCGACTCTCCTTTTCTCTAAACTATATTTTTAAATTTTTTACTAACTTTATTTTCGTTGCTAATAGATAAATATCTGGTATTCTTGTTTTTTTTTTTATCATATCTTGCCTTTAATTACTACATTCCTTATCATATACTGTTATAAATATTGTTTTTATTTCTCTTTGAGTTTTCGAGGAATAAAACACATAGAAATCTCTTTGCTGCTAATATAGAGTTTTATGAAATATTGTCATTTTTCCAGTTCTGTCATTGTCGAGGCATTTCCTTTTCTAACCTTTTACATTATTTAATCAAGAGGTGTATAGCTATACAGTGGCTCCTTGTCTTATGCTTTCAGCTGGTTTGCCAACCCCCCACATTATTCAAAAACCCTGCGTTTGTTCAAGACCCAACCAAAAAATACCTACAGTATTTTACATATAACCTATTTCCAATCTCATATAGCTAGTTTGCCAACCCCCTTCATTATTTAAAGAACCTCACGTGTCCAAGAATCATGTATAAAGGGGCCTATTTGCTTTGCATATTTGGTAACTTCCCATATACTTTTATTCATGCCTAGATAGCTATTTAATATTTCCTAGTGCTATTTAAATTATAAGTAAAAATAGTGCAGTCTTTGTTATAATGTATTTTTTACAGAAAATTTTCAATTTTTTTTTATTTATATGTTTTGTGACTATATGTGTTCAAAATAACACTATCTAAAATTGCTTAAGATGCGGTCCCAGTGTATTTTCATTTTAACATAGTAATCATTATATTGTATAATTAGAGAGTAGATTTACAGACTGAACAAAACTTAAAACCTTTATTTATTTGGAGCTACATACTTAGTTTAATAGACCTACTTTACTCTGGATAAGAAAAATGTATAATTGTGTCTGTATTATTTTTTCATATATCTATATTTCTTTTTAGTTTTAGTTTTTCCTGGATATCCATGTACTCATGAACATAATGAAATCCTGGGTTCAATTTGGTATTTTAAGTACATAAGTAGTAGAAGAGATTGTAGAGGAGAATATGCATTGAAAATTTATTTGATATACCTGTAACAATTTAGTTAATATTTTTATCTGGAATCTTCAAATGGGTAAAATTTGTAATTGAGTAGTAGAGATTCTAAAAAATAGTATGTTTTAATCTTTTTTTTTTTATATATATATACCTGTAATTGTTTTGGTTATATTTGTACCTGGAATGTTCTGGCAGAATTAAGATATGTATTTTTTAAATTTATTGTATATACAGACGCTCCCCTCTTTACGAACAACCATGTTACGAACATTCACAGATTCAAACAAAAAACCTACCCATTGTATTCCTTGATGAAAACAAATTTCATGAAAAAAGACAAAGACAAGGAATTTCCACTTCCAGAGAGACCCAAACATCTTTTTCCAGAAAAGTGTCTTCTGCAAAAATTGTTTTTTGTCCTTGCTATGCCTTGGTGCTTTTCCAAGGTTTGATGATTATGGTGGCGGGCACAACATCAAAGAATAGCCCTAGCGTATTCCCTGCGTGTCGTAAGAGGCGACTAAAAGTAGACGGGGCAAGGGGACTGGGAATCCACCCCTTGTATTAACCTCCTGCGAGACGTAAAGGAAAAAGGGGAGTAGAGGGGAGAGTAACTTCTCCCCAAACTCTGTTTTTGGGGTGTCTTAATGTGCGTGGTTGTAGTACGATAGAGAGCAAACGATGTGAGATTGGATATATGTTTGGTAGGAGGAGGATGGATGTATTGGCATTGTGTGAGACGAAGATGAAAGGAAAGGGAGAAGTGGCATTTGGTGAGGTGACAGGTAGGGTGTCTGGGGTTGGAAGAGGGAGAGTGAAAGAAGATGTGGATGGATGGTAAATAAGGTAGTGGAATGGAGAGAAGTGTCATCTATGCTGATGTGGGTGAGGGTTAGGATAGGTAGGGAATGTTGGGCTTTTGTTTGTGCGTATGGGCCAGGATGTGAGAGAAGTGAGGAAGATTGGGATGACTTCTGGAATGAGTTAACTAGGTGTGTGGATGGTCTGAGTAGAAGGAACTATGTAATTGTGTTGGGTGACTTGAATGCCTGAGTGGGTGATGGAGAGGTAGAAGGTGTTGTAGGAAAGTATGGGGTACCAGGTGGGTATGAAAGTGGCGAGAGACTGTTAGATATGTGTGTGGAGCAAGAGTTAGTGATAGGTAATAGTTTTTTCAAGAAGAAGTTAATAAATAAGTATACATGGATGAGAGTGAAAGAAAGAGCATTGATGGATTATGTGTTGATAGCAAAGAGAATGATTGGTAGAATGAAAGATGTGCATGCATTTAGGGGTGTGGCTGCCGGGAAGTCTGATCATATTTTGGTTGAAGCAAATGTGGTAGTAGCAAAAGAGTGAGGAAATAAACTGGGGGGATGTAGAAGGGAAGTGGTAAAGGTGGAAGAGTTGAAAAAGCCAGAGAAGAGACAGGAATATCAGGACAGGTTGAAAGTGGCATATGACAGAGTGAAAGAAAGAGAAGTTGGGGAGTTAGAGGAGGAATGGGGGTTGATTAAAGAAGGTCTTGTGGGACATGCAAGTGATGTGTGTGGAAAGAGTTTAGTTGGAGGTGGCATGAGGAGGGGCAACGAGTGGTGGAATGAAGGGGTGAAAATGAAGGTGGAAGAGAAAAAGAGGGCTTTTGAGGAAAGGCTGCAGCGTAAAAGTAGGAGAAGTATGAAAGATATAGGGAGAAAAATGTGGAAACCAAGCGGAAGGTAGAGGAAGAGAAGAGGTTGGCAAATGTTAGGTGGGGACAGGATTTTAGTAGGTCATATGAGGAGAATAAAAAGAAGTGAAGAGAGTAAGGAAGGGTGGATTGAGGATGGAAGAGACAGTGAAAGATGTGAATGGACAGATGTTAAGAGGGAATGATGCAAGGAAAAGATGGGCAGAATATTTTGAGTGGTTACTAAATGTTGAGGAAGATAGAGAGGCAGCTATAGTGGTAGTGGGGGGTGTTCAAGTGCCAGTAATGGGAGATGAAAATGAGAGAGATATTACAATAGAGGAGGTGAAAAGGGCATTGGATGAAACGAAAGCAGGTAAAGCACCTGAAATGAATGGTGTGAGAGTGAAGATGTTGAAAGAAGGGGGCGTGACTGCATTGGAATGGTTAGTGAGAATGTTTTATGTTGTCAATGGTGCCAGTTGAATGAGTTATTGCTTGTATTGTGCCCCTATACAAAGGTAAGGGAGAGGTGTGTGAATGCAGTAATTTTAGGGATATAAGTTTGTTGAGTGTGGTAGGAAAAGTGTATGGTAGGATACTGATTAATAGGATTACGGATAAGACAGAAAATGTGGTCGCGGCAGTGCAGAGTGGATTTAGGAGAGGTAGAGGTTGTATAGATCAGATTTTTATAGATAGGCAGTTATGTGAGAAATATATAGCAAAGAGTAAGGATGTGTATTTTGCATTTTTGGATATGGAGAAAGCGTATGATATAGTTGATAAAGAGGCAATGTGGAATGTTTTGAGGTTATATGGAATTGATGGTAGACTGTTGCAAGCAGTGAAGAGTTTGTATGAGGGCAGTAGAGCTTGTGTTAAGGTATGGAATGAAGTGAGTGAGTGGTTTCCAGTGAGTGTGGGACGGAGACAGTAATGTGTGATGTCACCATGGCTGTTCAATTTGTATATTGATGGAGTCGTAAGAGAGGTGAATGAGCGAGTGCGTGGTCGAGGTTTGAGAATGGTAGATGGAGATGATAAGTGGGAGCTGAATCAATTGCTATTTGCAGATGATACTGTGCTGGTGGCAGATTCAGAGGAGAAGCTGTGTCTGTTAGTGTCAGAATTTGGAATGGTGTGTGACAGAAGGAAGTTGCAAGTGAATGTGGGAAAGAGTAAGGTTATGAGGTATACAAGAAATGAGGATGGTGCTGGATTGAATGTTATGTTGAATGGAGAGACGCTTGAAGTTTATTAGTTTAAGTATTTAGGCTCGGTTATAGCTGCAAATGGTGGAGTGGAAGCAGATGTGTGTACAGAGTGAATGAAGAATTTAAAGTGTTGGGTGCGTTGAAAGGAGTGATGAAGAATAAAGGGTTGGAAATGAATGTTAAGAAAAGTTTGTATGAGAAAGTGGTTGTGCCAACTGTGATGTATGGATCAGAGTTATGGGGTATGGTAGTAAGTGACATACGGAAACTAAATGTGTTTGAGGTGAAATGCAACAGGAGTATGATTAGTGTATCTCGGTTGGATAGGGTTAGGAATGAAGTGGTGAGAGCAAGAACGGGTGTGAGGAGAGGATTGGCAGCCAGAGTAGATATGAATATTTTGAGATGGTTTGGCCATGTGGAGAGGATGGATGATGAAAGACTACTGAAAAAGGTGATGAATGCGAGAGTTGATTGGAGAAATGCTAGAGGGAGGCCTAGGTTTAGGTGGATGGATGGAGTAATGAGAGCCCTGAATGATAGGAAGATGGATGTGAGGGAAGCAAGTGAGCGTGCTAGAAATAGGAATGAGTGTCGAGCGATTGTGACGCAGCTCTGATGGGCA
Organism: Halocaridina rubra; assembly: GCA_037179515.1. Lineage (NCBI taxonomy): Eukaryota > Metazoa > Arthropoda > Malacostraca > Decapoda > Atyidae > Halocaridina > Halocaridina rubra. The sequence continues at coordinate 99,066 of JAXCGZ010019040.1, forward strand.
TCTGCTGTTACCACGGGGCTGCATCTTACAGAGGTAGCCCTGTGGTAGGGGCAGTAGGGGAGTTGGCATCATGAAGCAACACAGGTTGTGGAAGAGCTGGGAAGATGGGCTGTGGCTCCCTCGTCATTGCCCATAGAGCAAAGTAATCCTCTTTTTTTTTTTTTCAGCTACCCCCCCAAATTGGGGGAAACAGCCAAGGTAAATGATGATGATTTCATATGTTGGTGAAGCATCAGTGTAGCACAACAAGTACAAAACAATCTTTGCTGAAGATAATTTTCTGGAAAAGTGTCTTCAGTTCATATTCCAAGGCAAATGGTACTTAATTGTTGAAGACATTTCTGAACAAGAGCTATTAACTCTTCGGGAGAAGAATCTCTCTATCTCTCTCTATTCACAGGGGTATCAGAAACAAAGGCACCTGCAACCTTGTGTAATAACTGCAGTCCTTTCTTGTGTTTCAACAACATATACACAGTACTGTACATACAAAATATGAAGCTGCATTCGTATTAAAATCCATTAATACTGTATACAGTACTTTCTTTTATGTAGTAAAGTGTCTCTAGTACTGTGTGGTACTGCATATCTATGCACTGTACATTACTTTTTTTACCTAAAAACAACTTGTGAACAATTCTACTTACGAAAAGACTTCTGGAACCTAACTCATACGTAAGTTGGGGAGTGTCTGTACATTTAATATATTTGGGTGTAAATGGCGTTTTGGTGTTAGGGTAATTGTTTTCAACAGAATTGGAAGTTTGGAGAGCAAACATGATATTAATTTTGTAGTTTTTATCCTGAAGGCTCAGGTAGACTAAACCAAAATTTGTTAGTTGCTAAATGATGAGTGTATTGATATATACAGTACATATATTCATACATATATATACATACATATATTAGCACATATACAGTGTTTGCTAATAGGAATGGAAGAATTGTATTTTCTCACACTACTTTTGACAGAGTGTGGTGTTATTTACATATCTTAAAAGAATGTGGGTAACAGTATTGTGCTGATGTACCATATTACTGTTTACCGTTTTATATATCGATATTAATCCCTATTTGAGAGGGGGGCGGACTCATACAGGTTCGAACTGGAGAATTAATGCCGGATGCCTTTCCTAATGACTCTTGTTAGGAAGTGTATCCAGCGGTAGTATACCATATTACTGTATAAAGTAAATAAGTAACACATATCTGCATAGATTTAGATATATGTAGTTTAGAGGATAAATTAGATATGTGAAGGTCTTTTCCTTGTTGCTTTTGCGTCTGATCCAATTTGAAATCGTCCTTGATTCAGTCGTTCCGCTGACCAGTATCCTAACTAGTGATGTAAATTTTAAGTATATTTAATTTTCTAAAGTTAGGGAGTTTCTGTTAAAAGTAGAAAATGGACATTTCGGATAATAAAGAAACATTTATACCGCTTTTTTTCTATTTTTTTTTTATTGATATGGATAATATATAGCTTAAGTTGCTATATCTTTCTTACAAATTACATGAGTTTTTGGATGTGTTCTTGGTTGAAATAAATTTTCAGGCTGCTAAATACCTCTAGCAAATTGTAAATGTCTTTGGATGTGTTCATGCAGAAGGGATTTTTTATATTTGACTCTGCATTTTAGAAATACGACAGGCTTTGAGTAGAATGGGGCTAAAATTTACCTAGATCAGTAAATCTAGGCATAAAGACTAGATTTATATCTCAATTTTTATTGTTTGAGAGGAAAGCTTAATAGAATAAAAAGTAGGTGATTGTTTTCATACGTACGACGAGATTAAAAGATTAAATATTCATTGTCATTTACATTTAGTCATTGCTCACAGAGTTGATAACCATAGCTGAGTCTGATTACAATGGCCTTAATGAACATATCATTTAATTTAATAAACTTGAAACCATTTATACTATAGCTTTCAGTGAAAAATTTCCCTGTAACTTTTTAAAGACTGTATAAAATTTGGGAGTAATTTATGGTATTAGATAAGTGAATCTCATAATAAAATTGTATTTTTAATAAACTGGAAAAGCAGAAGTATCCATAGAAGTATAGAATAGTGTATCTTGATAAGATTAAACCGAGGGTGCTCGAAGGTTAAGTCACCTAACCTAACCTAATGGTTTATGGGATTATTTAACTTTACATAGTGTTTTGGGGGTTACTCATCTTTACAAGTCCTGTTAGACAATAACAGATATCAAGAAGAAAACTCATTAAATTTCACAGTCCTTTGCAATCTTAGTAGGGTAGGCAGAACTAACTGAAGAAACAATATAAGAGTAATAAAATTTGTTCTCTTATTTTTAGCTATCTTCTCTCTTTTCTTTACATCGCCAAGTTGCTTCCCCTGCTGAAACCATATGCTCTATAGTCTTTTAACTTTTTCAGCTGGGCTCTTTGATTGGCTAATAATAATAATAATAATAATAATAACTATTTACTTGCTGTTATATATTAACAATACAAAACCTCTCCTATTTATTTCATAGCTGGTTTTCCAGTTTCATCCCAGAAGTCTCTTACAATCTTGGTGTTTACAATCCTTTTTAATTTATGTGAACTAAGAATAGTTTTGTTTAATTGGATTGTGTATAGTTGCCCAATTTATCAAATGAAAACATACTCTTGATTTTGAGAATCATACAAGGAATATCTTAGATCTAGTCTTTATAGAAAGAAATTTTGTATTTAGATTCTTTATTTTGATATTTTAAGTACAAGACTCCAATTTCCTCACTTATAGAACTTTGTTTTAGTGCTGAGGTAATTATTTTGAAGAACTTTGTATAATATGTTAAGGTAATGGTGTTTATAGATATTCTGAGGTAATGAGTAGTAAAATTATTACGAACACCTCCTTCCAACAGTTGATGAACTTGGTCATTTAAACTGTTCTTTATTTAACACTAGTTGTAGTGTGTGGGCGGCGAGACCCTTACATTAAGAATTTTGTTTATGGATGTGCTAAGGTAATGAGTGCTAGATAATCTTAACTAACACCTTCCAACAGGTGATTAATTTCGCCATTTGAACTATTCTGAAATCCTTTTTGTTTTACAGTATTTGTAATTTTGTGTGAGTCTAGGGTAATAGATCAATACCACAAATAAGTTATATATGCTATAAGCAATATCTATGCTGATTGATAGTAATTTAGTTTGTTATCAGAGATCATGCTGTGATTACTCGGCATAGCTGGGACCAACACTATATATAGAGCATAGGTTATTCATAATAGGACCAAATGAGAAGTTGGAGGCAAGAAATTAATCTTATTCAAGAGACAAACATTCCATTTAAATTATTAGTGTAGTGTATAGAGCCAAATAAACGTAGTTTTAATTTATTTGTATCAGCCATTGGCCTGTGTTGCTTTGTTTCAGAACAGTGTAGCCCGCTACATACTTGTATGTTTTAATATTCTGTTTCAATTGTATGTTGCTGGGTTTCTGCCAGAATTGATGACTTGCTAATTTAATTTGTGAACTTTTCATTTGGTAATGTAGATCAGTTTATTGTATGTTATATTAAGAAAATTCACAATTCTTTTATGTAATGCTCCATTACATATAAAATTGCTCTTTCAAGTTGAAATGTTCCCTTAAGTATGAAATGCTCCCTTAAGTATGAAATGCTCACCCTTTTTAGTGTTTATTCTCTCATTTCATGGGATTTAAGTATAAAAAATCTTCTCATTTCGCTGGTTTTAAGTATATAAAAGCGTGTGCCATTTTGTTGTTAAACTGGTTGACTATTAAGTACAATCTTACAGAATATATTAGATCTCCTCAGAGTAACAAATATTTATCATTTTGTGAAAAAAAGCTCAATATATATTTTTCTTTATTCAGTGATTGGTGGCAGATTCAAACAATGTAGAGTGTAGCAAGTTGGTGCAGTGGTAGCGACTGAGGGTATTAATATACTTTTCCCTGGTTCAATCCTGGCATGGATTAGGATTAGATTTCATTCTCATATCATTACTCATTAAATTGGGCTAATACTGGGGGGGGGGTTGATTTCCTTTAGGTTTACCTGATTATGCACCCATTGCCTGTAGATTACCAGGGTAAGAGATTAGAGATGGGGCTTTGGCCCAGGCTATATGGTAGGTATATAGTCGAGCTCTGCTATCACTGCCCCTTGCCTCTGCCTTTTGTAGAGACCTTTAGCACTGTACTAAGAATTTTGAGATTAGTTTTTATGCGTGCATTCATAGATTCTTCATTGCTTATTTTAGGTTTCTAATAACATCATGAAATTAGATTTGTTTCTGGGGTATAGTGGTTTATGTAAAAGTACATAAATGATTACTCTTGAAATAATTATCTGACCTGCTCAAAAAATTAGCATTTTGATTAGGGTGTAGTGATTTACGTAAAAGTTAGTACTGTACGTAAAGTAGTACTCTTAAAATAATCAAGTGACCCACTCACAGACTGTAATTTCTATCAAGCTTGGGTTTGATTTTGTTCTTTGGCGCACCATTAGTGAAGTAGGTTTGTTTGTTGTTCTATATTTAACTATTAATCCCCATTCGAATGGGGGTGGACAGAGACAGGTTGGAACTGGGGAATGAAGACTGGATGCCCTTCCTTGTGCCTTGCTGTAGACCTGGACATCGGTTCGTCATTTCATGGGCCATGGGCTCTAACCACTGTGCTACTGCAGAGACCAGTTAATTGTAAATGTCAAGATTCTTACCCTTTCACTTGGTTGAGTTTACTCCGGTTTAAAGCTCAACTTGAGTACGGTCTTGTAGATCTTATACTGTATATATTTTCCTTTGAGAAATATCTGTTTTGGCTTTTAAAATGGCTCTTATCTGCTTTCAGAGCTAAAACTTAATTAATTATTGTCTGTGACTAGGCTTCTTTGTCGGTGTAATGATCTTACTTTTGAAAACGAGTCATTCCAGTGTCTTGCGACCTCTAGCGAGGGATGGTTGAGGTCACTCTCTCCTTCGTATTCAGAGCTGTAACAGTGTTTTTACAAACACATGTGAATTTTTTGTTGTGGCTTAGGAATATTTGTCTCATTGCCTTTAACAAAGGAGCAGCTAAGATCATTCACTCCATCAGACACAGAGACAAAATTGAGCTATGAAAGTACAGCACGAGACATGTATGATCTCATTGTTGAAGTCCTGTATTACTGGGGAAATATTTTTCTTTGCCTTTAACAAAGCTTGGTTTAGATTTGTCTTTCAGAGTCAATTGGGTTAGATCTGTCTTGCAGATCAGAGTGGAAGTGTGGACATAAGATTACCGTATTGTCACAACCATATATAAATTCAGTCGTAGTTGTTGTACGTTGCAGAGTACTGGTACTTAGAATGCTCAAATGTAATTCAGTTTTGAAGGTTAAAAGAGTTATATTAAAAATATTAGAAGTATAGAAAGAAGTATATATATATATATATATATATATATATATATATATATATATATATATATATATATATATATAAATATATATATATATATATATATATATATATATATTTTTTTTTCCTGTGTTACATAACTGTTTAATGTTCATATGTAGTACTTACATGTCACTAGTTTTCCGTAATTATACCAATACTAGGTTCTTGTATTTTAATGAACATTCTAATTGGTGCTTTTAGTTTAATTGCATATTTTTTGAATTTTATATTAGATTTGCACTTGCTTAATTAGAATTTGCAAGTATATTGAAAACTTATCCGATTTGCACTTATATACCATAATTTTAAATTTAATGTATTCACATGTGTCACTATTATGTTAAGTGGTGCCATGAGCTCTTGACTTTAAAATACAGCATTTTCGTAGTTGTTAGTTGTATGTATGATTTAACTTCTAATGTGTCTTGCATGTTAGGTTCTTCTGTGTATGGTTCTAAAACCATATGATAATAGAATACAGAACTACTGAGGATTTTTAATTACTCGTATTATAGTGTAGTTTCTTGTGATACACCTATTGTTATGTGTATGATTTGTAGAGGAGAACTTCTCATTGTGATACATTAATCAAAATTGTGGCATCGTTTTTCATATACTGTATTAACAAATTTGTCAAGCTTTTGGAAAAACTTTTAAGCTTAACAAATTATACTGTTTTAGCAAGTTGTATGTATATTTGAAATGTTTTTATTGTACACTACACAATATGTATTTATTTTTTGTGCCAGTGATGGATTTTTGTAAAATTAATTGAGTATCTTGTAACAACTCGAACTCTTACGATACTAGAATTCTCAGTTAATCACTAATTTAGGTTCAGATTCTATTAATGTTTGTCAGGTAAATGACCCCATAGCATATTTATGGAAGTGTCTTTCTTTCAGTGTCATAATACTTTGTCATGAGATTATATATGTATGATTTTTGTAATATAGATGGCAGCTGATTTTGGTGTATTATTTTACTAGATATCAAAGTCATAAATATTTAAGTCTTGGATATAAACTGCAATAAGATAATAATAATGCTGGCATCAGTTGAAATACGGAGTATTTTAAAAGAGGATTATTTAACATTTTTACATGTATAGTGTCTGGAATCCCCCTTTTGTGAGGGGGTGGCTGAATCAAAACACACCCATTCAGCAGAAAGCTATTGCACTCCCAGGTTCTCATACCGTAAGCTGCCTGGTTGAACAGCCTCGAGTCCCTAGGAAGGCCACTGCCAATCCAGGTCTTTCCCACAGAGATCTCGGGGAGGGTATGTTGCATTGTTGGTGTAAGTGGTTGTGTATGATGCCAGCTTCTGTAATGTTTTTTAATTGTCTGAGGTGATGCTTTACATCCTCAACAGGCATCAATTTTGGAGTCGTCTATCCTTTTCTGATAACTCAGAAAGGCTGGGCAGTGCCTATATTGCAACTGGTCAGGAGGGCTCTGTCTTACAGGAAAGGAAGGATTCAGAAGGTTGGATGTCAGTGAGTGACTAGATGGAACGGCAATTTAACTGGGTATGGACATATTGTGGAGGCTACCTTGAGGTGTGCAAGGGGGAAGAGATAACTATTTTTGTGTGATATCGAGTGTGCTCGGTGTTTTATTGATTCTTAGTGTGTGTGTGTGATGACCTAATTGTGCTTACGGGAAAGAACCAAAAGATCGTATCTTCTCATCTCCTGATCGGTTCCATTTTGTACTTAGTGATACTTATCATAGTTGTCCTAAAACTATGGATTGAGTTAGCATTAACTACCTCCTCGCTTTGCGAATTCCAATTATCAACTACTCTTACATTAAAAAAGTACTTTCTTACATCCTGCAAAGAAGTTTTCTTACGAAGCTTCAAACTATGACCTCTAGTTCATAGAGCCAGCCATATCAAAATATCGATCCCTATCCACTCTATCATAACCATGAAGGAATTTAAACCCTGTCACCATATCCCCCCTTCATTCTTCTAGCTTCGAGTGATGGTAAGTCTAATTCCCTCAGCCTCTCATCATAACTGATATTGCGTATTTCTGGCACCAGTTTCGTGGCATGTCTTTGAACTTTTTCAAGCTTAGCTACATTCTTTTTCAAGTGTGGATTCCCAAAGGGGGCTGCATATTCAGGTTTTGGCCTCACATAGGTCAAAACTTGAATATGCAGCCCCCTTTTGGAATCCGCACTTGAAAAAGCACATGCGGATGTGTGTGCGTGTGTTCTGCCATGTGGTGAAGTAGGTGGAGTTTGTTAGTGGCAGTTACAGCAAGTATTTGTGTGCTTTTAATTTCAAAATGGTATTTTGCCTTGAGGACATTTGTAAGCTGCTGCAATGCATTTTAGTGAGGTTAGAAACCCATAAAGAACTTGTATTTTCTATCATTCAGCATACATAATGTTTGTTTACTGTTGTAGTGGTTTCTTTGTTGTGTCCAAATATTGTATGAGCAAGTAACCAGAATGCATTACATATTGATGTCAGTTTGTATTTGATGTTTGTGACATTTTGTTTAAATAACATAAATGTATCACAACTTATACCAAGGATTTTAGTGTGAACATGTGTTTTTGTTTCTGGTGATGTGTGGAAAGTGACAGTGTTCTGTTGTACACCAAAAACAAACTGAAATCAAGACTGTCACCTGCCCATACAACATTTGTACCCTACGAAGAAATCACTACAAACAATATATAAGCTCTGTGATGGAATACTAAAGGTCTGTTGGGCTTCTAATCTCACTAAAACACACCACAACACCCCACAGACTAAACAAAACTATGAACTAAAAATAACCCATAGGCTGCACAGCTACTACTACACCTACAAACCACTTGCACCAAGAAACCAAAATCCTCTTAGTCAGAGACCATCTTGACGTGATAGGCACTAAAATACTTGCTTCAACCTCCACAAACAAAACACTCACTACACCACACTATGTGACATAACACCCAATCGCACATACAAAAGAGCATTTAAACACCACTTACAAACACACACATGCTGTCATCTCCCTTGCCCACCACAAACATATCCATACTCAGTTAACTTGCCATTCCAGCTAGTCACACAGATGAATCCACAACCTCTGAACTCTGGACATCCATCCTTCCAAAACCCCTCTTCCCCTAAAAGACAGTCAATATGGCAAAGCTGCAATGTGGGCACCATCCAGCCCTTCTTGGCTATTTAAAGAGGCTTGACAACTTCATCAATGATGCCTGTCTAGGATGTAACACATCATCTAATACAAACATATTATGGAACACTGCACTATGCCAACAACATAACATACAATCCGAGAGCTCTATAGAAACGCCTGGGAGAGGCAGTGGCCTTGAACATCACTACCACATGCACAGTCATTCCAATGTCATCCATAACTCTTCTTTCCTCTTCACTTCTCCCACTACCAGTACCATAGGCCCTCTCAAACACCCAAACCTCACATCCAAATCTTATTTTTACCCAGATAATCCTTAATTATAGATTCCTTCCACTTAACTGCATAAATAACACCTCACTTATCAAAAGGCCACTTCTTCTCTTCATCACCCTTCAATATTTGATGCCAAGACATACATCCTTCATTTCACAGTGTATTACCAATCACCTCCCCTTTACACTCGCTTGTTCCACAGACATGCAAAGTCAGAAATACTACTACTAGGATTCAGTTGGAGTTTTCCTTCCAGAATCCCCTTGTATAGCATGAATCTTTGATATTTCACAACATGCAGGGGAACACGGAGGAGGTATGATTGTTCCTCCTCCTGAGAGAAAAGATAGAAGTAAATGCAGAACAGGCAATTTAGAATGAACAATGGGAGGCAGAGTGCACTCAGCTCCTCACCAGGTAAAAAAGAAAGAAGATAAGGTAGAGTAAGAAAGAGAGAATTAACCATGGGAGGTAGAGGAGAGAGAGTTCCTCACTTGGAACTACTCAGTTATATAATCAATGTTGTACATTTAACAAGTAGTGGGTGTAGGTATTTATTGATGACGGATTACATAAGCCAGGGGTTTTGTGCATACTTCCTACACCCTGCGGCCATCGCCATCCCAACCCTTAGGTGATGTGAACCACCAGTGACACCAAAATTTAATTTCAGCTTTGACCATATACAGAGTATATATACATGATTTTGACATATCCAAGAATTTTTATTAATTACATCAACTAAACTAAACCTTCACTTATTCATGTTGTTCAATAATTAATTTTACTCATTTGCATTTTTTTTCTTAAAGTGAAGACACTCCCAAGCACTTAGAAAGTGATATGTGTGTTTAAAGATAATGAATTAAAAGCTCACAATCTATTCTATTTGATGTCACTAGCATGATTAGTATATTAAAAGGGCTGCATTACAAAATTCCCAGCAAATATTATTGTGATATAAGTATCAAAATAAAACTATTGTGATTTACAATTATGGGTCTCTAACAAAATCTGTCATGGTGTTTATTCTCTGCTCTGACAAGTACAGAGGGTACAGGCATTGTCACAAGAGGCCTCCAGTTTCTTTTAGCTATGTATAGCTCTTTTGTCACATGAAAAATATTTGTCCTGCTTGAGACAGAGGACTGTAACAAGCAATCCCTTTTGCAATGGAGGTGGTGCGCACACTCATTCGTCAGAAGCCAATTTACCTCGGTCTCTCCTCTTAGCTCCTTTAGGATAATGGGCTGCCACAATTCCCCCCCACCACCACACTGCTTGGATCATCATAGGGGAACTTGTCAAAGATCTTCTGCCATGAAGCTCGACAGAAGTAGCTGGTTCACCCCACCACTTAATCTCATGGCAAGCTACACGGACTGTAAACTGTTTTTTAGTGTTTGTCAGTGGGCTACTACTCTATGATTCTTCATCTAATTCTGTTGCTTTAATCACGTGGTTGTTCTTTAAACCAATTTCTGTACTATACTAGAATTAGGTGGTGACTATATAAAAAACTTCTTTTTATTACTGAATTTGAGAATATATAGAGAGAAGTTCCTAGTCTACCAACTCCATGCTTTTCCTTCATATACTGTATCCTTCTCACCAGGGCAGCTTAATTGTTTAATACATATTTTTTCCATAACGACGTCTAATTTCAGTTCATCATAACTCTTGATTATTGAGTATAATATATCAATATTTTTACAAGAAAAATGCAATTATATTTCCTCTGTACCCAGTTACATGGAGTGACCCAAGCAGTGGAGAGGAAGGGAACTGTGGTGACCCTTCATCCACGAAGGGCTAAGATGTGAGGAATGGGGAACAGGCCTTCTGGTGAGTATGTGTGATCTGACTTGGTTAATCCTCTTACGAGGGGAACTGCTTCCTTTGTGTACATAGAAAGAAATGTTTGTTTCAACTCTTGGTTGAAAAAGATCTTATCATCTAACAAATGAGCTATACATATGATGTACAGTAAGGGAAGGCTACAGGTAATAAGGATTATACTTGTACCTGTCAGAGCCGAGAAGAAACTAAAAAATAACCTATTAGCAAGCTACATAGGGTCTATTTTTCTTTGCTTTAGAATAAAGCGTATTCGTGAGATGTTTCAAGAAGCTAGTAAGAAAACATAAAAAGGCAGAGGCAAAAGCTCAACAGCTGTTACACAAATGAAAAAATTTTAACAGCTGTTACACAAAAAATGTTATTTTTTAACCGCTGTTACACAAAAATGTCTTTCTCATCAGCTTGTTACACAAAAAACCTTTCCAAGTTCTTAAATTTAGACCTAAATTCAGGCAGAATCTGCTGCATGTTTGCACTAAAATACCTACCTAAAGCAAATAGTAGTATGAATTTCAGTACTTTTTCTTCATAGGGAGGGATGCGTGCCGCTTTTTACAAACAGAAAAAAAAATTATTATTTAAATCTATCGCTCAGAACAACAAAAAAAGCTGTCAACTACAACGGAATGTTACAGAGCAATTACCAAATTGTTTGTAGATTATCCATAATTTATACATATTTTTTTTTACATCAACACTCTGAACACTTATGTTATAAATGATATATAACAACTTGAACAGCCACTGCATCATATGACGGATATTTCGGTAAGAAATAACGTGTGAAATCTGGTACACTTCCTTTAAAATCTGCAAAATACATACTTTTAACTCTTAGCATTAGGAAATCACTTTAGGACTGCCCCATCTAGAGAGAACATCGAAATATAAACACATGTTGCAATGGATGCTTTACATTGTTAAATAATGTGTGACTGATCCCAAAATAGTACTTCTGCAAGGAGCATTTCCCTTGTATTAATGTGAGAATTGCGTCTAGCAGAAGCCAAAAGCGGAAATCGGTCGTCAGTCTCTCCACATTTACACGTAGGATAATCTTTTTGATTGTTATTACCTAACAGCTTGGAGAAATCTCAGCAATATATGCTGCCCAGGATTACAGTACAACTGAGAAGCGACGTAGGAAAGGTATACGATGGGAATCATTGTACATAAGTGAAATTTACAAAATATAGAAGGCCTTCCCAAAGTGCTTCAGCTAACATACCCTTACAGCAATTTTTCCCTGGGGGTTTTAAAACTGACGACTTATTATATATTTGACCATTGTCTGTAAATTTCCAGAATCCTCTATAGCAAAATGCATTTATTGCGTAAATGTATGTTATACCTTTCCTAAGAGCAGGCCAACTATGTCATTATTATTATTTTCTGATATATATATATATATATTTATCAACCACAAAAAGAACCTAGTTATTGCTCTCCTCACACTGTCAGACAAGAAGATACTTCAAAAATTTACAGCTAAAAACACCGATTTATACAATATTTTTAATCAAAATATTAATCAGGGAAACTTGTCTTTCACTGTGAGAATGAGCCAGTGATAAAGGGGGAAAAAAAAAGAAAAAATTAGACAAACTTTTTTTTTTTCCTTTACGAAATATTAATCACAGACTCTCCTCTCACACTGACCTAAATGCAAATTTACGAATGGAGAATAAAAGGAATACTGGCCTTGTACCTCCAAACAAAAGAACGTATTGTTGCATGACTTCTGATATGTAAGTAATTACTGTGTTAGCCATGAGTGAAAAAACTATATAAAAGAAAATCAATAATATGTGTGCATTAAGGTGACATCAACACATATATCAGTTTGGGAAGAGAGTCTGTGAATATGTGTTTAGCACAGCGACAGGTCTCCCATATTGGCTATTTTGGGGGGTTTACCCTGAGGTGTAGAAACATCTCCCTGGTTTCTCTATCTCACATATTATCTCACTCTAAGTACTAAGGCCTTCCTGGGATAGTGACAGGGTCAGTCACACAAAAATATACATACAGTATAAAGAATATTAACTACAATAATTAATAGTTTATAATAATTATCATAATATAGCATACATCTTGGGATCCTAAAACTGTGTTGGTTCACAGTTAGTGACACGAAATATGTAACTCTAGGTTATAAAGTGGACAATTTGTGAAGGCTTGTATATATCTTGCTTTCTTATAAATCTGCCTTTTATTAATACAAGGAGAGCTATCTCTGTGTCTGTGGCCAGTTGAGTTTTTTTTTGTGGACATGACATTCTCATCTTATCACACATCTTTTATTCTTGTCATCCACGCCACTGGCACCTTAGATATTAGTACGTTTTTAGTTTTTTTTTTTAGCAAAATTATTAGTTATTTTTTTTTTTACATAGCTTGTGACTAAACATTCTGGACTACAGTGGACTACTAAATACATACATTATATTTTTTTTTTCTTCTATTATAACCTACAAATTAATGATACCAAATAATAGGCAGGTCAAGATATGTAATATTTAATCTAACACTCCGTGCAGTGCTAGCGGCTGTTACCGTAAACAAACTCGCTGCTTCCCAATCACTTCCTAATTGTAGTGGACTAAAGTGGTAACATAAAAGTCACTCAAGTATGCACCTCTGTTTTTAAAACAATCATACTTACTTAGCCTCAAAGACTAAAATTCTGTAGCCTAAATGAGTATACGATTTCACCCATTTAGGACAACATTACTCTTTCATTAAGAGTTTATCTATTTAAATTTTCCTTATTATCCATTCAAATGACTATTATCCTTTCTTTGCTTATCACCTACTTGCGATTGTTCCTGATTTTAAGAAAATGCTGTCACATGCTCTTACGTACCCTATTATCCCAAGACAATACCTCATGTAATTCTAACAGGCCACCAAATCCCTACTGGAGGAAATTTCCTCATCCAAGAAAATGTCAGTATTTTCCTGAACCTGTGATCCATGCCTCAGCACCTCTCCTCGGGAGAAGCATTTCAGGAATCCTTCAGAAAATGCTGTATATAAAATTTTAGTACTGGAATAAAAATTAACTACCTGAATTATCACTTCACAATAGTTAAACAGTATATATATGTATACTTATATATATATATATGTATAGACAGAGTCTACTTAGTCCAAGTATTTTAAAATCACTGACTAAAAGTGACAGTATTAAAATGAATAGAGGAAATGGCCCTCCTCCTTTCAGAGAGAGACCGTTTATGACACGCAATTCAATCTTCCTGTTTTGAGTAAGGACTTGGGAGAAACAGAGCATGGTGTGCCGAAACACACACACAAATCTCGTTCTCTCTGAGATACTAAGATGGACCCTGTACAAAACTGACGACTGAACGGCAAACATTCGTGACCGAATCTTCCGTCCATCGGTCAGAAGAGTGACTGTGAATCTGGAGTGTGCTGCTGATGCTGCTACAAGATGAAGACTGTTTCCATATTGAGCAGAATGCTTAAAATCTCCAAGAAATCATCTAAAGAAAATCATAAATTTTTACAATAATCTGTTAATGGATACGGACAAAGTTCACAATTTAATAGTTTAGCTAAGCGTGTGTTACTTGTCATATCTTGGGAATCTAAATGGGAACAATTAAACCTAATTTGTGTAACAGTAGTAGTAGTAATGTAGTAGTAGTAATAGCAGTTGGTTAATATTTATGGAGAGTCTAACCATTAACCCCTATATGCATCAGTCCACTGTGTCCTGGATAAGGTATTATTCTTACTTTTAAAATGAGGAATAAAAGAAATTTATATTTTGAGATTAGAATCGTCCCACTCCAACTCTTTTGGTTTGCCTTCCTCTTCGTCAGAGGAGTCCAATTCATCGCTGTAGTTGTTGCCATCATCAGAGGAATCGTCATCATCGTCGTCTTCTTCCCTGAGACGCTGTGTCTCAGCAAGTTCCAGCTGTTGCTGTTGAAAATGGGATTTTCAGAATCTTGCCAAAAAGTACTGCATAGCACTTGATATATAATTTTGCACATATGAGATACTATGCGATGAAAAAGCACAAAGTTATATAAAGTATTTGTATTTTGCAAACAAAGAACTATGCTTGGAAAAAAATCGTCAAACAATAGAGTACTTCAGAATGATCTTCACGAATCACGATGATTTGTACATCTTGTTAATGACCACAGAGCTAAGAGACAAGGTAATGATCGCAATACTCTCAGAAACTTGCCAACAAGCACAATACTTTGTGAAAGGAAAAAACTCCAGGATGTGTTTTATGTTAAAAGAAATTCACCAGTCATTGCTGTAACTGCGATACTTTTCAATGAAAACTTGCCAGTCTAATACGATAATTAACGTTTTCTGATTTATGAGTCCAGTAAGTCCGAATCTAAACACAAATATTTCAAGATAATCTGCACCTTTCAAGTAGGTTTTTCCCTGCATCACTAAATTGCAGATAATTTCTTACTTCACAGTTTCATAACCTGACATTATGACTTTATACATTCTAATTTCTTATTTTTTATAGACACTGATTTCCCAAAAAATTTCTTGAAATTTTTTTCTAACTGATGTCTGATTTAACAAATTGAAGAAATACGACGAACCACAGACGATGAGGAATGCTTTACAACTGTGTCTCTTCCTTTAAGATAAAGAGAAAAAGAACGAGGAAAATACAAAATCAGGCTGCGATTTAACTAAATTTCTTTGCATATAAACAGCATTTATTATAGGACAGTTTTCTCATTTGGTGCAAACTAAGCTATGTGCATTAAAACTGGCATTTTCTCCACTTACAATAGAAAGCCATATTAAACAAACAATTTTTGCAAAGTGCATTAAATATAAAGTATGTGCTTTATACGTTGGCAGGTTTTCAATCATACAAAGAGTGCCCTGTTTCAGATCTACTAAAGACGAGTAAACCCCAGAAACCCCATGTGAAGTTATAAAACTCCATAAATTGTTAGGTTAGGTGACTTGCCTTGTAAACATGAATAACCATAGAGCACCCTGGGGTTACTCTTCTTTACAATATCCCTATACCCAATAGAAGCCAGCAAGGTGATGAAAAAAAAATTGAAAAAAAAACAAAAAAAACAAAACAGAAAAGACATACACTACGGCATAGATTTCATAGGTAATATTTTCAAGTATTTCAACCTTAAATATTTATTAGCAATGCTGTAAATGCTATACTGCTGCGTAATGACTAACAAAACCAGTATACACACTATGGTTTCACACTGATTAGTGGGGGTCAAAACAGACAGATTGGAGCTGGGAAATTAAAGCTGGATGCTTGTCCTAGTGCCATGCTGAGACAGACTGTGGCTCTGACACCACCCAAGTTCAGTGTTCTAACCACTGCACTATCACGGTCCCCTTTACACAGACTACGAATAATGATATTAAAAATGGAAGACCCAACCAATGGTACCCTACCTACACTTACCTCTCGCTTGGTAACTTTAGAGCAAGAAATAAAATTTGAGTTGAGAGGGATCTCCCACTACCCCTTTCAGGCACCTCTTACGGCATGTTGTATGCGAAGAGTGTGTTTTTCCCCAATCCCAGGAATATACAGTTTATCTATATACTGAACACATTCCATTTACTAAGCTCCCAATGGTCCATAATAAAGGGTACAATATGACTTGAGAACAACATTTAAGACAAGGAACTTCAAACACTGAAATGTGTAATCAGGCAACATACCCAGTATCCAAGAAAATTAAAGAAATTTATGTGATGGATATCCAAGGCATTTAAAAAATTATAAAAATTTTATGTGATGGGTATTCGTAGGCAAATGCAATAAACTTATCAAAATAAGTGTATTATTTGGCATTTCCAATAAATGTAACCAAAAATATGCGAAGGGCATTAATGGGCATTTTCAATAAAATAAAAAAATATGAGAAGGGTATTCAAGCATATTTTCAATATAATTATATAAAAACCGTTAAAAGTTTACATGGGCATTTATAGTAGATTTAGAAGAGTATGTCATATAATGTTATTATTTTATGAAGAAAATTTCCACATTCACAGAACAGCATGAAAATGCAAAGCATCCAATTCTTAAAATTTATATCTGTAAAAGACAATTAGAGACACTGGTAAAAGTGCAGCAATTCACAATATACTGGATGGAACTGAGTGGAGACCATGAAAGAAAAGGTGAGGCATATGTTTAATGTCTTTTAATTAGAGTTATCCTAGTACGGCCTATGAAATGTATTGCGATAGTTATAATTTACATATACCTTCATACCATTATGATAATTTCTCCAAGAAATTGGGATTGCCACCTGGCAATTTATCATTCTAGTTTATATAAAAAATGATCAGCTTTAACAAGCTGCATTAATAAATTATCAATGTAATATAACTCGTCACTTCTTAACGAACCTGACCCTTATTTTATACTACAACACTAAACTGACAAAATAGGTGTTATTATGAAAGAGACAATAAGTAAAAAGAATAAATAAATTAGGCTACATGGGAAAAAGATAAGAGCTAATAATATTAATAAAAAGGATATATAATATGACACCGAGAACACTGGAGGCAAAAAAAGCTTAGACTAGAATACAAGTAAAAAAATAAAAGGCAATTTTTTGCAATTACACCCATCTCCCTTTGGAAGTGAAATTTAAATTTTTCCTATGGAGTTTGAACGTAAATGACCTTCAAAAATTTTGGAAATTATTCTGAACTTAACAACCTAACCTAAAAATGAGTGACTTATGACAAGTTTGGAGACTTACTTATTCAGCATATAATAGTCAGGGATGAAATGGATGTAACAGTAAAATAAAATAGCAAATACAGTTTTGCTTACCTCCATTGGGTTGACTGTAATGTTCAAAGAAGAGTCATCCCAAGCCATCTCGGCATCGGCAACATCCTCATGAGTGTGGCGAGTATGAGCAGCGCGCACTCGAATCACACCCAAGACAACCATGAAGACTAAGAACCCTACACATACCACAATAATGATGGTGACGGCATGTCCTGAAATAACAAATGAGTTGAGCGAATTTTGCGCCATGTCAGTGTTGTCAGGGATAAATACTGAGTATATATCAGAAAAGTACCTACAGTACAGTTGACCCTCACCTTTTGTCAATCAAAAATTGCCTATAATCAAAACTCATTTATAAATGTGTTTGTACTTAGAATATACTGTACTATATTCCCTACCCCCTTTATACTTTGAAGTGTGCCTAGATTACTGTACTGCACTTATATACAATTTAAATACCATTTAAATTCATATAAAACAGTACTGTAGTTGTTACATATATACTTGGGGAGGAAATTTTATGAATTTTTTATTTACATTTTTCCAACCGTGTATAGGCAAAACCACAATCTATAAAACCGTAATATGAGAGACAGCTGTATTTACAAGTAAATAAATACACTGTATCTATTAAATTTTTTATGCAAACCCTAGCAATGCACTAAAATTATAGGAAATAACATATTAAGCAAATCAGGTGTAGTATCAGTGTGATCAGGAATAAATACAGCATACTGTATTTCAAAACTGTACCTACTGTATTCACAAGTCAATCAGTATCAATTATACTTTTTGCAAATCCTATGAATGAACTAAATTAATTTGTACTTATATTGACCCGTGGTGAGGAATATAAGCTAAGAATACATGATAAAATATATACAGTGTTGCCTCACTTATCGCGGTAGTTCGGTTCCGGGACCCGGCGCGAACCAGGAAATCCGCGAAGTAAGATCCGCCTATATGTACATAGATATTTTAATATATTTTTACGTTTACACTGTATAAACCCTCCCTGCACTGTTAAAAAAAACACCATTTACATTATAAATAACAGCAAGCAACGTAAATTTTTATGAAAGTGATAGATAAAATTACGGTGAATGAGGTGATAATGACGTGACATACATACTCATTTACAATTATTTTTTTGTTTACGTACTGTATAAACCCTCCCTGCACTGTTAAAAAAAACACCCTTTACATAATAAATAACAGCAAGCAACGTAAATTTTTATGAAAGTGATAGATAAAATTACGGTGAATGAGGTGATAATGACGTGACATACATACTCATTTACAATTATTTTTTCGTTTACGTACTGTATAAACCCTCTCTGCACTGTTAAAAAAACACCCTTTACATTATAAATAACAGCAAGCAACGTAAATTTTTATGAAAGTGATAGATAAAATTACGGTGAATGAGGTGATAATGACGTGACATACATACTCATTTACAATTATTTTTTCGTTTACGTACTGCATAAACCCTCCCTGCACTGTTAAAAAAATACCCTTTACATTATAAACAACAGCAAGCAACGTAAATTTTTATGAAAGTGATAGATAAAATTACGGTGAATGAGGTGATAATGACGTGACATATATACTCATTTACAATTATTTTTTTCGTTTACATACTGTATAAACCCTCCCTGCACTGTTAAAAAAACACCCTTTACATTATAAGTAACAGCAAGCAACGTAAATTTTTATGAAAATGATAGATAAAATTACGGTGAATGAGGTGATAATGACGTGACAAACATACTCATTTACAATTATTTTTTCGTTTACATACTGTATAAACCCTCCCTGCACTGTTAAAAAAACACCCTTTACCTTATAAATAACAGCAAGCAACGTAAATTTTTATGAAAGTGATAGATAAAATTACGATGAATGAGGTGATGATGACGTGACACACATACTCATTTACAATTATTTTTTCGTTTACGAACTGTATAAACCCTCCCTGCACCGTTAAAAAAAACCCTTTACATTATAAATAACAGCACGCAACGTAAATTTCAATAAAAAATGAAAATACTGAAAATTTCTTTTTCAATATTTTAATATGTTTGTGTATACCCATAAAATAAAATAATAATTTATCAAAAAAAAAACCGCAATAGAGTGAGAACGCGAACCAAGAAGCGCGAATAACCAGCGTAACACTGTATATATATATATATATATATATATATATATATATATATATATATATATATATATATATATATATATATATATATATATATATATATATATATATATATATATATATATATATATATATATATATATATATATATATATATATATATATATATATATATATATATATATATATATACAGTAATCCCTTGCTATTTCGCGGTTCACCTA